>BPLR01019022.1:0-125940 GCA_021605095.1 Caerostris extrusa | reverse complement strand
ATCTTCCACTGAAAGTGTTAAGTATGTGTATATTCGATTTATTTCTCCAAGAAGGATTTATAATAATTTACTGTAACTATAAAAATATTAATATTTTAAACAAATTGATTAGTTTTTAAAACGTGTTTACATTTAAAAACCAACTTTGAATCACAAAAATATATAAAAATAATTTGTCATATGTTTTTTCCTTCTTCGCCAAAATGAATTTGAATACTTATAAATATATATTTTTATCAATTAGTGAGATTTCATAAAATCACTTTTTGCACACTCACTCACTCTTTTCACACTTTTTGAAATCACTTTTGTATCAAAAATCAGAAATCATATTTTTGTATTTTAAATTTATAATATAATTTATTTTGTCGATTTTAAAGAAGAAAAATAATTGTATTCATACTTGAATTTATTGACCAATCAATGACAATAGAGTGTAAAAAGAATAAGACTTTATTTTGAACTAACATTAAAAATCATACATTTGAATACAAATATGACATTACAACATTTCAAGTAAAATAAAATGTATAAATGTTATGATCAAACAATCATTGGTAAAAAAAAAATCATAATAAATATAAGCATGCTTGAAAATTTTTTTTATTGAAAGTTTACCTATAATATTTCTATTTTATCTAAATTTTACTTATGTCATCAATACTATAACAATACTATAATACTGTTGAGTAGATTAAGTAATAGAAATCTATAACTAGCACAAGCTTTTATAATTTATTTTACTGATACCCTTCACAGTTAGCATTCCATTTATAAACGATTTAAATAGAAAAATATAGAAAAAAAAAGTCTTTTCTCTTAATCTCGTTAAAAGAAATTTTACTACATTCAAAATAATTACAACATAACTATATTTACTATAATTACAACTGCAGTTATAATAAGGACTTATAAGTCTGCTATAAATAAATAATACATTTTACTAGATCGTATGTTTTTATTATATACAGAAAGAGCTACAAATTCTAAAAAATAATTTAAAAAAATGTTTTTTTAATAGTTAATAAAAACAATTCATTGTAACTTAAAAATTGGTTATTAGCTCATATTTTAATCTTGGAATAAATACATTGTTTTTTCCCTTGGTAAATAATAATTTTTTCAATTCCTTCTATTAGCTCACACTCTCCCTATATATATATCTTGTTAAAATTTTCAGTCGTTAATAAAATACTTTTCATTCATCCATTCAAGTTCAAACATATTTTTTGAATTTGTAGTGGAGGACACTTGATGTTAATACAGTTTTTAAAAATATTAATTCATTAATTAAATTTAATTAATTAATTTTAGTTTTTTAGATGTAATTTGCATGTATCTACCAATAGATGGCGCCAGATAAACTTAAAAAAAATGAAAATTATTTATGTAGGACTTTCTGCAATATAGTGAAAAAAAGTAGGAATTGACTTTAAAATTTTTCTTTTTATATTACTTGTTTGTAATATAAATTAAGAAAACGCACTCCTTTTCTAATTTGCTTGATATATGATGAATAGAAAAACATAAATAATGGCCAGAAATAAGAAAAATGTTTGGAAATAATGTAAATAATGTAATGTTTATAAATAATGTAATGATTATAAATAATGTAATGTTTTAAATAATGTAATGTTTGTAAGTAATGTAAATTAAAAAAATAGTATTTACCATGAATTGATGTGCCGTAACAATTTTAAGTTCACTTTTGAAATGTGATGAAATTTTTAATGTAATGATGTTCATAAGATTCGAAGTTAGTGTGTGAAACAAGAAGTATCATTTTTAAATGTTATAACATGGTAGTATTTTACATAATTATTGTATATAGATATTCATGTACATAGTTCAAAGTGTATGGATTTGAAAAGTCAGTATGTATAATAATAAATTATACAATTCTATTTAAGGTACTTTTTTATATAACCGATGGAAAACATGATAGAATCTTTATTAAAAGATTTTCAGATATTTTTTTAATTAGATTGATTAACTTTTTTTCCTGGTGATTTACATTTATTAAGTAAACTTTTCATAAGAGGAAATGAAAACAGGTATATAAGGAAGTTAATGGCAATATATTCTTCTTATCAATTTGAAAATCTGAAACATAACAAAAGTAAATATATGATATCTTTTAAATTTTGCTGCAATTCAAGTAAAATAATCAACCAATGAATTTATGTGTGATTTTAAGAAAATATTTATCCTTCGCTTTCCTGTCTCGCCACACCTTCGCAGATTAATTAATGCTTCAAAAGTCAAAATATTTTGATTTAACACTTAATTCAATATCGTGATAGAGTGGTACTTGGAAGTTATATTAAATATTTAGCATGTCATGACATAGAAATTTTTCTAATTCTTTTTGCAAAATACGAAATTTAAACCGTAAATAACATGGAATATCTGAGAACAAAATATGCTAATGAAGCAAGAAGATTTCAAAGGAAATACTTATCTCAATATAAATTGGTTTTTGGAAAACTTAATTAGATAATTATGAGGTGATAAAATTTCTATTTTTATTTTTCGAAATAAAATTTCTCATTCTTTGTTTAATTTTTAGGTACCGCTTACGTATTAACGGTACCTTGGCGACAGACTTGGCGGTTTTTAAATGTCGCCAATCTCACAGCTACAGATTTGGCGGTTTTTTTAAGCGTTTTGATTTTAAATGAAGTGTTTCATATGTATTTTATTATTTGGAACAAAAATGTTAAGCGTAGATTGGCGCCACTTAAAAACCGCCAAATCTGCTGCTGTTGGCGCGTGTGCACTTTATTGGCACAACTGTAGCCAAGGTACCGTTAATACATAAGTACCAATTTTTATATACATTCACAGATTTCAAAGGATATCGTAGATATTTACAAAATTCTTATGCTTTCAAGAATAAAAGTGTTCTGTAAGAATATTTCTTACACGGTTATAGAAAAAAACAGAAAAAAAAAAAAAAAAAAACGTAAAACATAGAACAGTGGTTAAAAAATTAGATTTTAATCTATTAGTTATTCAGGTCCAAAAAATTATTTTTTAATATGATTTGTACAATAAATCATTTGTATAACTTAATCTGCAAATTGTGTAATTACTGCAAGCATTGAACAAAGAGAACATTTTAAATTTGAAAAGTAACACTAAATTTGAAAATGTAGCTAAATTAATTTCATAAAGAATATTGAATAAGAATTGTGCAAATTGAAAATGGAAGACTCTTAAGTGTTTTATTAAGTAAGAATTTTTCAATTAGTATAAATCTATGAAAAACAAAGACTTATAGAAACTGTGAAAAATATTAAATCATTTTCTTTCATTTAATTTTTTATTATACCTGCTGGCTTACAGTTAACAATAAATTTAATGAAAAATGGGAAAATGTTGAATTTATGTTCTATGTTTAAAATATCTTCTTTTCTGAATTTATATAAGAAATTTCTTTTTAAACTGCTTGAGAAAAATGCGTTATCGACAATCTTAGCAATATATCAATTTGAACCTGATCAGTTTTACATTTGGAGGTCTATGAAATATTTTTGTATAATAAAAAGTAACAGTAATTCTTGTCTGTCGATGTGTAAGTTAAAATATCGCATTTTAGTTGGACAAATGATAACTATTATAGAAAAATAAAATTTTAAAATTCAAATAAAAGATTTTAATAGAAACAAATAAAAACCGAAACATTTCATTGCCCAAATAAGTAAAAAAAAAAAATTTATGCGTAACAATCATTAAGATAATTCCTTATTTTTAAAATTTAAATATATATCATAAAATATTTGATTAATCAATTTATGATTAATTGATAATTAACAAATTTGGTTTAAATTCTTTCAAACTTGGAAATACATTCATTGTATTTTATTTATTTTTCTTAAATTTTATTAATCAATATTCCAATATTTCTTATAATTTGTTAATTGAATTTTAATTTTTCACGCTTTAAAATGATCCTATAGTTATTCGTACAAATACAGTTGTGGTATTTTTCAAACCTATATCAAGAATGAAATTAATTTTTCTTTTTGCTTAAAATTACATTTGGAACAAAAAAATCGAGTTATATTTTAATATATTTTTTATGAGTGTTTTTATTTGTTAACAATAAAATTTTAATTATGTATTCAAAAGGATTTCTCTTAAAAGTTTTATTTTTAATATCGTTACAGTATCGCTATTTTAATATAGTCGTTATTTTTACTCTTCCTGATAATTTTTGTAAATACTTGAGGCAAGGTAAATGGTGTTGAAAATTAACATTAATCAATTCCATTAGGTTCGGTGGGTTGTTAATTTCGTTAATTTACTCCACAAATATAATGTGACTTTTTTGAAAAATATTGAGTTGAAATGTATCAACACATAACATATCAATATAAGTATAACAAACCTCTTTAAACAAGATATTTGTATATGCATCAGCGTCATTGATTTTAAAAAAAGTAAATATAAAAATAAATTTATTATATTTTACTTAAGAGAGTATTTCACAGATACTCATACTCACGAAAAGTAAATTTCATAAAATTTTTATCTGAGTTAAATATCTAACTTAATTTGTTTAAATAAATTAAAGTTAAATTGAAAAAAAAAAAAAATCCGATTTGAAAAATAGATTACTATAAAGACTACTTCAACATGAATTATTATAGTGCTATATTAATACTATTAGATACTAACAACATTTATATTATTTTCTATTTCTGATTGACATTTTTAATTAAATAACATATTTGTGATAAGAAAACATATGTCAATATAGTATTACAGAAAATAAAAAGTTAATTAATTACTCATTAAATTATCTGCTTTCTTGATTATCAGATAATCGAAATATTTAACTAGAAACACAATTCGCATTTTTTAAATAAAGAATCTAGAATTGTCCGTTAGAATGTCAGATTAAAGCACTTTCACGTGGACGTTTCTAGTCAAAATCATTAGCTTCCAGTTTTTATAGTTGAACCTCAATACAATGTCATCACAATATTTTTCAAGTAGGATAATTGTCTTTAATGTTTAAAAATAATCACTTAAACCAACAACAAGTATTATTGTTTTGAGCCATCAGAAAAAAAGTCAATCATACCTTATGTGGAACCACCAGGTTCACAGGTTATCCAAATCTCACCATTATCGATCAAATAAAATTTTTGAAGTTCTTAAAAGTGTCCACTGAAGTTCAGTTTTTTGAGTGAAAAACCTTATTATCTTATGTATCCATAAGGAATTAAGAAGGAGGACAAAAATTATGACTATAAATTAACCATTTTTACATTGCTTTACAATTAGTACGTTAATATTTAGTTTAGTGACGAAGGTTTATTTTACACTTAGCATCTATATTTTATTATTTTCTCTAACGCTATTATTATAATAAATGCTGCATAAACTAGTTTTTTAGTAATACGGAATGTTTTTACAAGAATATTGTATACTAGCTTATTACTATAAAAGAATATTGCACTAGCTTACTAATATAAAAAGAAACCAAGACCATTAACTGTTCTGTCTTATTTCAAATTGTAGATTTGTTACTTTTAAATTTGGTATCTAATCTTTTTAATACCATCATGAGTATGTATAATTAGATAAGTAAACTCTTACTGGTTAGTTACATTAATAAGTCTTTCATTGGTGATTTTAACAAAAATATATACTAGCTTACTATTTATAGAATGGATTAATTCTAAAAGTAAAATAATAAAGTTAAAGACAACAGAACAGCATATTGTATAATTTTGTCAGTTAACTTCTTCGTCTTTATATTAAGTTATGTTATGTTATTAGAGCAGCACAATCATTCTATGATCTTACTGAAGGGCTGCATAAATTAAATCTTATTGCTGTTGATAATATTTATGAGCAATTACCAAAAGTTGGATTTAGTATTAAAAAGAAAATACCATAATTGCTTTTAAAAAGAGTAGAATAAAGTTAACATCACTGTTCGTATGCTTGACATTCTATCAAGATTCAACTGCATTTAAATTTCACTTGTGGCATCTTATGTGAACTGAAGACCTCTTCTGTGCAATGGCACGATGACCAGGAAAGACAGCGAAGACACTAGAGTGACCACGAAGAATATCCAGAAGAGTATGCGATCGATGACAAGAGCCATTTGTCTCCATTCATCGACAACCCTGATCCTGTAGTCTTCTTGCTCCTGCCTGTACAGCAGATACTGCAGCGTCCTCAGTATTTCAGCTTGTATTCTCGTTCCACTAGAACCCGCACCACTACCACCCCAGGAGACGAACCGTTGACTTGAGATTTGCTGGATGGCACACGACGCTTGTTGTCATTGACGTTATGACCGCTGCTGCAGACGATGGGTTCATTGCATGCCAGATCGGAATTCATCTCTTTGAGCTCGTCATGGAGACTGTCAATAGTAAGCCGAAATGATCCTCCCTAAGATAGAAAAAAAAATGAAAATTAAAACTTTCTAGAATTTAGAAATTTATAAATTAAGTGAAAGCATCCCTATTTGTTAATTGTTATTATTACTAAATAACTGGTGGGCTGAAAAGTTCGTAGGCTGGCACATAGAGGCGCTACTAGTATTAAATCCATAGGATTTTTAGTTAGCCCTAACCTTCAAAAGACAAAGTGTATAAATTTGACAGCTGTTGCACTATTAGTATGTGAGTTATGTGGATTTAATACTAGTAGCGCCATCTATGTGTCAGCCTACGAACTTTTCCGTCCACGTGTTATATTAAGTGTTAAAAATCCTTTATAAATGGTACAAGAATCCTAAACCTCTTAAAAGAATAAGAATAAACGTTTTTGGTAAGAAAGCTTGCAAATTGAATCAAAATTTTACAAAACTATTTTTCTGGGAATTTCAAGAATGTAAAGGAAGTTTTATATTAAATGGAACAACATAAAAATTCAGTTAAAATCACCAAAAATTGATAAATTGGAAAAGTGTAGGAATGGTTTTAAAGCTCAGCGTTAAAAGAAACATTTTATAATATAATTATCAAAAAAAAAAAATTGAAAATCTTGGAATTGTTTCTTTTAATTAAAGTGAAGGACTTATATTCTGAAAATTTCAGATTTCTAAACTTTTAGAAAATACTGCAGCTTCCTCAGTATTAAATCTGAGCTCAAATCTGATAGAAAATTTATGACATAATAATCTATTGAATTCTGAAATCAAATGTAGAAAAAAAAAGTGTTTTAATGAATTCTGTTTAAATACAATACTATAAAAGAAAAGCAATATTATAAATACAAAAGCAACGCAACATTATTATCTGATATTTATGAAGACAAAATAGGATTCAGAATGACCGTCTATATTGAAATTAATTAATTTGATTGCTAAAGATAGGAGTAACTTAAATCTTTTAAAAAGCTGTCTGTTTATTCAATCTGTAGAATTAATCTAATGATTAGAATAGCACTAGATTGAATGTTATCTTTTAATTTCACAGTACTGACTTTCTGATGAAAATTTGTCCACTTAACATTTGACTAAACTTTTAAGCTAATTGAGATAGAGATCTGCAATAAGTACAATCATTAAAAATAAACAGACACAGTCCACTGCTTGCCAATTGTAAAATATATATACTTTCAGAGTAAACATAAATTTTAATAATATTTTTACAAAACTAGCACTTAAGCCAATTAAAAATAGGAAAATAAAATATTTAAAGTTAAAATATCAAAAAAAAAAAAAAAAAATCGTTATATTGGTTGTAATTAAATCCTAACATAGTTTTAAAAGACTAAAAGTTTGTCATAACATATTGCCTTGTACAGAATTTGAAAATACCTTGTACAGAAGTAGAAGACTCCCCTCCCCGTAAATACAAACAACTAATTTTTATTCATATTGTAGCTTTAAATTTTAATTAAACCATTGTTTAAAAATTATTCCGATATTAAGTTCTTAAAATGTCATCTTGCAAATTCATCAATCCATATGATTAGAATTAAATATCGTAACATTGCACAACGTTTCACAGTACTTCTATCGGTATGGAAGCTATTTTACGTTGAATGGCAATTAAAATAAGTAAAAGACATTAATTATTTCTATTCAAAAACTCCTTAGAAAGGAATTGCACTCCAAAATATTAGGTATCCGGGATTGTTACATGATATCTTCTTGCAGATAAATTAACTTTCTGACATCCTCCTCAATAGTTCCATTAAAAACCCGTGGGAAATTTCATTGATAGCATAGATCAGTTCGTTTCATAAGCTCTTCTTGACGAAGGTATAGTTCTCTAACATTGCAGCCTATACCGGTTGGGCTGAAAAGTTCGTAGGCGGTTAGCATAGAAAAATTCTTTTTTTTTTTTGATAGAATTTGATTTTATTATTCAATATAGTTTCCTTCGAGGGCGAAACAACGATTATAGCGGTCATAAAATTTTTCGATACCATTTTTATAGTACGATTTGTCTTTAGCCTCAAAGTAGGCTTCAGTTTCGACGATTACCTCTTCATCGGCACGAAATTTCTGTCCAGCGAGTATACCCTTGAGGCCTGAGAAGAGAAAAAGTCCCTGGGGGCCAGATCTGGAGAATACCTCTTGAGGTCAGATTTGACACGATGCAAAAACAGCACTCTTCTGGAGGGTTTTCCAGATTTCTCTTTCAAACGTTCCAATAACGCCAAATACTGGTGATAGATAATGTTATACGCGATCCCAAAATATTGATGCCATAACCTTCCAGCCGACTTTTTGCGTCTTTCCCCGCTTTAAGGTTCACCTGCAGTCCATCGATTGATTGACTCCGGTGTGAAATGATGGAGCCATGTTTCATCCATTGTCACATATCGAAGCAAAAATTCGGGTTTATTACGATTGAACGGCTCCAAACACTACTTAGAATCATCAATTCGTTGTTGCTTTTGGTCGATTGTAAGCTCGCGCGGCACCCACTTTGAACATAGCTTTCGCATATCCAAATATTCATTCACGATATGTCCAACACGTTCCTTTGATATCTTTAGGGTCTCAGCTGTCTCAATCAACTTCACTTTACGGTTATCAGAAATTATTTTGTGGACATTTTGATGTTTTCGTCGGTAACAGTCTTTTTGGGGTGTCCACTGCGTGCATCGTCCTCGGTGCTCATTTCGCCTCGTTTAAATTTAGTAAACCACTTCTCTATGGTTGATTTTCTTGGTGCAAAGTCCGAATAATGTTTATCAAGCCAAGCTTTGGCTTCAATAGTATTTTTTTTCGCCAAAAAGCAATGCTTTATTAACACACGAAATTCCTTTTATCCATTTTTTCAAACTAACAAAAGTTGCTTCCCTAAAAATGCTATAAATCACATACTAATGGTGCAACAGCTGTCAAATTTATACACGTGTCTTTTGAAGGTTAGGGCTAGCTAAAAATCATATGGATTTAATACTAGTAGCGACATCTATGTGTCAGCCTACGAACCTTTCAGCCCATCTGTTAGTTCTGCATTCAATACTATTCTTTGATTATCTTTTTTAAAAATACAAATACATTCATTTAGGTCGATTACCCTAGACTTACGTATTTATCACAAAATTAATCTATAATATTTTTGAAGTATTATGTTTGGATTTTTGGTTCTATAACAAATGAAACGGCTACTTCTCATCACTACCAATAACACTACATGTGACACAAAAATCCGACCGAAATAGTCAAGGTTTAGCGTGACTTTCGTTATTTTTTCAACGAGGGCTTATATTAAAACTAAAGCTACAATAAAAGTGGGTTCTTTGAATTTTAAAAACATCAGATTTTTTCTACCCCACTCTTTAATTAAAATTTTAAAATGTTTTTTTTTTATAAAAATCAGCTAGTTAGCTAAAGAAAAATATTTTTTATAAATACCACACTGAATTTGGTTTTCAAACAAACTAAATATCTTAAATCAGATAAACGAACATTGAAGAATACATTTGACTTCTGATTGATTCGATTAAAAATTGACATTAGCAAAAATTTCTATAATAAGGAAATGCTTACAAAATAAATATAATCTAAATTTTATCGTTCACTATATTTGACTTAACAATTTATATTAATTATAATGCGTAAAAATATATTTCTTCTTTTTAATATATATCTAAGAGCTTGCATTTCATTAATTTTTACCTCAATAGAAATTCGGATGGATAAGGAAACAAAACTTTCAAGTAGAACTTCCAGGAGAGGCTGTTCCCACATTTACTTATACGGTAAAAAGATTACTAATTTACATAGCATACTACAGAAGTTCTCTAATAAGTAGAGAGAAATTCTGGAGGACTTCCTTCTGTTGCATCTATTTTCATGTTACATGAGAGAAACCCAAAAGACTTCTCTAATCCAACTGTAGAAGCAAGACAATCTGACATGTTTCCACAATTGCCAACGTATGAATGAAATGATCAATTAACACGAGTCTTACTTTTACATCTGTTCATAGGCCTTCACTTCTCTAAGGACAATGGAATGTTAAAGGAAAGGAGTGATAGTGGATATAGACACATAAAAGTACTCATTTTTTATTATCCCTTTTTTTTTTGTTTGTACGAGAAGATCACTTAGATTTCCAAAAGAGGGACACATTGAGTAATTTTTTTTCTCAAAATGGGGGGTGGTAGGACACATAAGTCAGGTAACCATTGATGCATGTGAAATGGGAACTCACCTTGAAAGCGGACGGGCAGGTGGACGCCTGCCTCGTAGGTTGTGCGCTTGCCCTTCTTGGGTGAGTTGTAGCAGGAGCAGGAGGCGAACCTCTTGAGGAAGAGTTCCCTGAGGTAAGAAGGCACCTCCTTTCTGCTGGGACCACGGTAGTGGAAGTTCAGGACCACCACCGTGACTACGACAGAAATGGACGTGATAGCCATCACCACTGTTAGGTAGATACCTGGCGAAAAACAGAAAGGGCTTATTTGTTAATCATGATGTTAATTAAGAATAGAATGTATTTTTAGGATGAGAAATATTATAAAATAATAATAATGATTATATCATGTCCACATGAATTGGGGCCTGATGGCCGAGTGGCTAGCGCTCTGTGTTCGGTACCACAGATTTCGGGTTCATGGTTTGTAGTGGTTCGGTCTCGTATGACCGTAGAGCGTCACAGAGCCCAATCAGACTTCTTCTCATCCACATCATTCTCCAATTGTAAGGGGGTAACTCAGCTCTAGGCGCAGTGATGCGGTGTGTTGTGGCACACCACACCACACCGCATCAGAGCTGAGTAGTAAAATATCCACATGAAATAATCTGACTAACTATAAAAGTATTATTATAGTTGCCCCTCTCCTTGAATGCCATCTAGAATATTGCATTCTCTACTCTCTCCTGAAAATTGATTTAGGAGTTTCAGTTTATTGTTCGATTTACATTTATCGTACCCAACCTCGTCTTAGATGTGATAACTTTGCTTTCAGCTTGCTCGTCAAGTTTCGAAACAGAGCTCCACCAGTTTAGACCAGCAACGAGTTAAACAACTGAAGCCCAGAAAATGTAGCAAAAATCACATTAAATGAAGAATAAGTCGTGAGGAAAATGACATTTCTAGTACCTTAAAATTATTTTATTTTGAATTCTGAATCATACTGTACAAATGTACGAATATAATCGATATTACAGGAAAAATATATTATGTTAAAAGTTTCGAGAAGTAATTCATTGCTTTATAACTAAAAATTGTACGTCTTACGCAATTAGTTGTTCTTCATACATTTAACACATGGTTTATCAAGGTAATAATTTATTCTGTTATACACATTGTGTGCAGTATAGAAGAGTTCCTGTGGTAACGCTGAATATTTTAAATATTTTCCCTTCATCATTATAATAATAAGCTTATAAAAATTATTAAAATAAAATTAATAAAAATTATAATTAATTTTATTATGACATTTGTTATATTTTCCATTTATTATTTGCAGTTCGTTATGAATAACATCAGGTAAAGTTTTATGGTAGATAACAACTATAACTTTCTATTTCTCCACAAATAATGGGAAAAATTTGATAGTGGAAGTTTCTATGGAGTTCTCCAGCCTCTTCAAAAGCTTCATTTCCTGTATGTCGAAAATATTTAAAGATTGAATATTTTAAACAGTTAAGTAATTTATCATTATTAGATATGTCAATTTATCAAAGGAGTGATTAATTATTGTTTCAACAAAGAAATAATTTATCATTGTTAATATCTAATTACTATTTACTTTTTTTTATTGTAATAGAGTTTATCCTTCATTTTCAATTTACATGCATGGAATATTGCAGCAAAATGAAGTCCTACAAGACTTTCAGGCACTGTCAATGACCCCTTGCCCATATACTTGTCCTGAAAGCCCTAAACAAAGGCAAACGAATTCTTCCGAAGCATTTCGAAACGGAAGAAAGACTTTTAGCCCACCATTGTTGCATGTCAGACAAAGATATTTATTTCCTTTTTGCCTTCAGCATAGAAATGCATGGCAAGAAAGGGACGATCCACGCAAAAGAGAAATTGCCTAGCAGGCGCAACTTGCTTACTCAGGTTTTAAGGCAGACAAAAATGTTACATCAGGATTTTTTCAGCACAAGCTTTTTTGTTTCCCGTTTTCAGGAGTTTTTCTGATTTTTTTCTTCCATGTGGTTAACGAGCCGTAGTAGCTTTTAAGTTTTAAAGCAAACAATTTTGATTCTTTTTAAGAATCGGGAAACTATTTCCGTTTTGGATTTTATCCAGATATTGTAAAGATAATTATTGAATTACTAGTTATTAGTATTATTCTTGAATAATGAATACAATATCTACAGAAAAAAAGCATTTGCCCGTAAAAGAAAATTTTTGTAAAACACCAAAATTTGTATAAGCGACATTTTACGAATTATGAAATTTTTTTGATGAATATTTATAAAATTCATGATCATACTAAAATCTATTAAATAAATTTCACTAATTAAATTTATAGTTAAAATTTAATTAAATGGTTAATTTTTTGGCATGTTGTTTAAGTAATCTATAAGTAAAATTTTATATTTATATGAATTATCTTTTCATGGGATTTAGATGTCAAAATTAAAAAACAAATTAGTGTAATATTCAATGTTTCTTTAATAAGAAGGATATTGTTTTATAAAATTAAAATTAAAATTTTTGAACTGTAAGATTAAGATAATTATATATATAATTAGAATGCTGTTTTTTAGCACCTATTGTTGTCAAGCGATATTATTATTAATTTTAAAAAATTGGAAAAATATCATAGAATATATAAAATATGTAGTAATAACAATAAAATTAATAGTTTCTCTCATAATCAAAATCATTAAATAAATTAAAAATTTCCCAAATGGGTTGATATAAGTTTCCTTATGTTCCCAATATAAACAAATTGTTTAGAAATAACGTTTGTGAGAATCGCAACATTATGAAGGAATTATGCGAATGAAAAAAAACTCACAGAAAATGGAAGGAGAATATGATGATCAAATTATTAGTATTTCAAAAGTCAATGATCAGCATTGTAGTCTGAACGACACCATTTAAACTGCTATCTTCCAGTGGTAAACGTTTCATCAGTCTGAGAGTGCTTATGGGCTTCATTTTTAAACTAAAATTATGGCCTGCTTGCAATTGTGGCTTAAACAAAAATGTTGATGCTGAAAACTCAGAAACGATTCGAAATATTTCTGAAAAATGACTAGAAACGAAGAAAAATAAGAAAGAGAGGAAGATGCTTAATAACGTGGTGAGTTTAGTCACAATCGATGATTATTCATCAGTTAGATTTATTCTATTACTTCTTTTCTTTGGTTTTCTAGTGCTTTCGCACCTACCAAAATCACTGTACTCTAGAAAGGTGTAATGTAATGATTCCTTTGCGAAGGGTTTCCTTCTTACAAAAACCATAGAAGCCTCAGGCTGCAATGGACTCAACAATACAGTTGATGACTGGCTGATCAACATTTAATCCTCATTTTCAATGAGTGCTACTTCGGTTGAATTGATTCTGCCTACAACATTTGCCTTGTATACATTCGATACCATGGCGGTAAGCACCATCTTGAAAAGTGAAATATCCAGCATCATACTAGACGAATCTCAAGAGAATCGATGGGCGATCACAGTTGCTGAGAATTGCTGGCTTGGAGCGGTATTTTGGAATTGCGGGTTTCATCACTGACCTCTAAGTGCCAAAGGGGATTTGGAGATCACAACCTTCATTCAAAACTATCATGAAGGTGTATTTTAATAAGATAATACGTATTTATTTGTAACCGCAGAAGAAGTGCTCTAGCTTTCCTCTCCTCACAGTAGATTTCAATTGTTCTTTGATCTTCTCATTGACCATGCATGACACCACTGAACATGCATGGAATTTCATCAGTCTGCACGTCACTCATGAAACTCGTCCAATATCCAATACTGCTGAATTGTGATAGAATTAATCGGGAATACAGTTTTAAATCAAATAAAGTGCGTTTCATCAATCGATTTGTCAAGTCATAAGGTGTATTTTAATAAGATAATACGTATTTATTTGTAACCGCAGAAGAAGTGCCCTAGCTTTCCTCTCCTCACAGTAGATTTCAATTCTTCTTTGATCTTCTCATTGACCATGCATGACACCACTGAACATGCATGGAATTTCATCAGTCTGCACGTCACTCATAAACTCAAATAAAGTGCGTTTAATCATAAATCGATTTTTGTCAAGTGTATTTCATCAATCAATTGCTTTAACCATGCCTGCTCTTACACACTGACAAGTGCGCCCTCTGCGGCGCCAGTTGGCCTACATACTCTCAGCAGGAGAGAAAGTATATGTGGCGTAGTCCTGTGCGTAGCTGAGTCTCGGTTTTCGGTTAAGGAGTGCATGAAGCTATAATTATTTGTTTTTTCATTTTAAATGTGTTAAATATTGTATGCCTCTAACTATATGTATTTGGTGTTTGGGGTGTGTAAATACATCTGAGTTCCTAAACTGTGCTTCAAGTATCTTAAACCAACCATACATAATTTACAATTTGAACATACACTTTTACTACACTACACTTTTTTTTTAATTACTACAGATGATCCTAAAAGATATTTTTGAATTTTTACTCATATTTCAGCGATTCTTTCACTTTTCATTATTTTAAGGAAAAGTTTCTTTCATTTTTAAGTCAAATGGAGCTGATAACACACGAATAAGATTATTTTATTACGAAACTTTTGTCAAATACCGATTGTGTCATTTGATAACAATTATTAAAAAGATTATTTTTAACTTTTACACTCTTTTCAATGCATTTATTTACAGAGCATTATTTTTCTAAGGATATATGTATGGAAAAAAGTATGTTTTGTTTAATTTAAACAAAACTTGATACTGCCAGAAATTTTAAATTATTCTATCAATTTTTTATCATCATAATAAACTATTTAGAGTTTAGTAATAACTTACAGTAAATATTAAAGTGTGATCGTTTAGCTATTTATAATAATAATATTAGAATTTTAAAGAGACAGTTGTAAGGTAATCCGCCTCGTTAACTTTGTTTGGTTTTCGTCTAGACATAACTGATCTCTAAAGACTTTCGTAATTTTTGCATAAGCTTTTAATTAACCTTGTTCGATAAGATCGTTAGATAAGATTCAATTACTTCGAGGAAGATAGCTTTGTGTCACAAAATGAATAAAGAGGGGTAAAATAAAACAGTATACATCGAAAATTTCGTAATGTATAAAAAGTAAACAAACTGAAGTAAGCTTTTATTTTTAAAAAAATATGATTTATTTCAACACCTCACCAAGCAAATCTCATTAAATTAAAGTTATTTTTTAAAAATAACTTATGAATGTAATTCATGAATTAAAAAGCCATGTTCTTTTTTAATTTTGAATATAAAAGTGAAACTTCATTAATCACTTAAAAATAATTTTTTATTTAAAAGATATAAAATAAAATTTTGTAAATCATTCTTCAGTCAAAATATTATAAATCATCGCCCCCCACAAAAAAGAAGTTGAAAATCAAAAGTTGCTAAGTACCTTAAATGAACAAACCTTAAATGGACAACAAAATAAATGTTGTGTAACAGATTTCAGAAAAAGTTAAAAAGAAAGAAAATAAAAAGAAAAGAAAGTATAAGGAAATAAAGTTGTGGAATACTTTTCAGATTTTTAAAGAAAGATAGTTATAAATGAAATTAAAAAATTTCATTGAATGCCAAATTATTAAATGCATACGAATTTGACATTCAGTTGTCAAATATATATATGCCAAAATCGAACTTGAATGCCAAATTACTAAATGCATGGGAATTTGACATTCAATTATCAAATATATTTGCCAAAATTGAATTGAAATTCTACAAAAAATTATATTAACAATTTTTTAACATTCGGTAAAGATTTATATCAAAAATATTTAAAAAATGAATAGATAGGATACATTTATATTTACAAGGATAGAAAACGATACATTTGAGATTTATATGTAGATTCTTGATTTATAATGTTTTATTTTATATCTTTTAAATGCAAAATAATTTTTAAATTATTAATGAAATTTCATTTTTTTATATATTGAAATCCTTTTAGTATTTTAAGCACAATTACTGACCTTTTTCAGTAGCGAAATAAATATTTATTTATTATTAAAAAAATACTGTTTTTTTTCTCTAAAAATTTTTTTTTCTGTACATTCACAAATGCCTTTTTCCTTTATTATGATATTTTTTTATGTTTAAATTTCATTACACATTTTAACGTAAAAAGAAGGCAAACTAGAAAAAGTTAAAGCAAACAATTACACCGGTAGTTTTAAAAAAAGACTAAAAAAAATTTTTTTTCCTTTATCTCTCACACATTACAAACACATTTATTTTTGGAAACATCTGTCGTTAAAATGTAGCGATTCCATCTTTTATTATATTTATATTAAAATAAAGATACAAAATTCTATCACATAGCATTTCTTTTTACTTCAACATACTACATAGAAAATTTGGTTTGAAATTTATTTTAATCCATCTTTTTGGATGTAAATTGATTTATTGAAATTAAATGTTCATTTCAAAAATTTAAACGTGCAATATAAATGAAAAATGTCCATAAAAACTACTCTCATTAATATTTGATGTATTATAGACAGTGGAAAATAGATAGTTTGGATAATATTTTGGGTAAAAATATTTTTCTTAAAAAACAAATCATGAAATAAAACAAGTAATATATATAAAAAAAAAAGTCAATTAATACTTTTTTTTTTTCACTATATTGCAGAAAATCCTTTATAAATAATTTTCATTCATTTTTTAAGTTTACCAGCCGCCATCTATTGGTAGATATATGCAACTTACATCTAAAAAAAATTAAAATTAATTTAATTTAATTTAATGAATGAATTAATATTTGAAAAAACTGCATTAACATCAAGTGTCATCTACTACAAGTTTAAAAAAAATTTATTTGAACTGAAGTGGATGAATAAAAAGTATTTTATGAACGATTGAAAATTTGCACAAGATATATATAGGGAGAGTGTGAGTTAATAGAAGGAATTGAAAAATAATGAGGAAATTTTCCATTAAGAGTTTTTTTGTGAAATTTTGAAGTGAATACGATACGATTAAAAAAAGATAATTTCTAATTTCTATAAAGAAAACGATAATTCATTGATTTAAAAAAATTTTACAAATATTTATTAATTCTATTTTTTTACGAAAACTTGAAACAAATTGAATAAAAAGTACTTTTTTAAGAATAACTTAATTTTAATTGAAAAATCTGCCAAGACATACTTATTATAACATATAAATTATTTATCTAACATACAGTATGTTTCTTTTTATTTCTAAGAAACTTTTTGTATAATATATTTTATGCGTATGCGAGGAAATATGTTTTCAGGAAAATTGAAATTTTTCATGCTCATGCAAACACAAAATGATAATTTCTGATTTATTTCATTAACTATTGAATTTGTTAGGAATTTAATTTAATAATTTTTTGGTTTTCTTACAACATAATTTATTAATTATTCGGGCATGCATCCTCCTTTAAAAATTTATTTCCTTTTAAAATTGCATGCTTTCAAAATATCTTCCTTGCAGTATATTTCATGCTTTTTTAATAAATGTTGTCATAAAAGATAAAAATTTCATAATCAAATCAAAAATGATAGAAATAAATGAATAAGAAAGAGAACGTAGTGTAACGTTAAGATCCAGTTTCAAACATTAAGAAAAATTTTAATGGAAGGTAAAATGAATTTGTATGAATCTATTTTTTTATCTTTTATACAAAATTACTAGGCCGAAACTCACAAATCGTATGACCTGCCGTTGTCTAGCTTCAGTAAAATGAAAGATCTTTCACATTGATAAATTTAATTAAAAATATTCGCAAATAAATTCAGAGAAAATATATAACATGAGAACATAAAATTTAATCATTCGAGTTGATAGAATACCTCACAGAATTTGGTCTGATTATATTTTATTACAGCAAACAAACTTCATGAAATATTTGAAAAACTCTGATATTGATTGAAATGGTATTAAATGAATAAGGGATTGTTGGAGAAGACAGTACAAAGCAGAAATTTAGAAATGCTATAAAGACCCAGATATTATAAAATTTATTAAAATTAATAGATTAAAGTGGGCTGCTCATGTGTTTAGAATGAAGGATTTAAACCCTGTAAAAAGGCTCGTTTTGGCAAAGCCACAAGGACAAAGAGGTAGAGGACGACCCCTGTTGCGATGGATAGACGCAGTTGAAAAAGATTTTGCTGTACTGAAGGTTAAGAATTGGAGTATCATTGTCACTTAGAGAAATGCATGAAAATCTCTTCAAAGAAAAGACTTGACCCATCCTAGGCTGTCGTGCTATTGATGATGATGTATTAAATGAATAAAGGGTACTAATGGTATTAAATAAAAAGAAATAAATAGATAAAAATCTGGAAAATATAATGTATGAAATCAATAATCATTTGGTTTTCGATCTAAATCATTGTATATAAACAGATAACATAAAAGGAGTCAGTATTACTTCTAAACAATAGACATTATATTAGTTTTACTTCAAAGTATAACACTCATACAAACAGGCAAGTGAATTTTTCATTAAAAAAAAAAAAATTAGGTAATTCTTATATACATTTCTATTTGATCAAAGTCGTATGAAAATATTAATGACAGAAATACAGTGATATTTTAATTTTCATTACGACAAAATAGACATTAAATTCTGCTGTTCTATATATAGGTTATCCATAAAATTTAGAATTTAATGTAAGAACAAAACAGCAATCTTAAACAAACAAAGAAACAAAATAGGCAGGCAATAAATTATGTATATCAATTATCGTTTAAAGCTAAAATAAAAAAAAAACATTAAAAAATTAAAAAAAAAAAAAAAACACTTTAGATTTCAAAAAAAAAAAAAAAAAATTAAAAAAAAAAAAGCACGTGAAAGAAATTACAAAAATAAAATATTTGATGTGAATGTTGTTTGTAACATATGGCTTTGTTGGAAATTAACGCATTACAATAAGGATCACACACAAAGAAGGAACAAGCAGAATGAAGCAAACATACAGCAATCGACAATAAGTCGGTCATACACCACAAACAGTCAAAGGGGAGAGAGTAAATAAAGGGTGTAGACACTTTATTTTAGTCCATGAGGCTCTTGGCCTTCCAATATAACTGCAAGACTGCTCCTTGCCACTGAGCTGTTCAGTCCTGGACATTTCAAAAGATGTTTTGAATTCATTGTTCCAGCACTACTTATTGGGAAAGTGTTCGTGGCGAGGACACCTATCCTGTTAATGTGTTCCGCAAGACAATCGTGTCCTGTTCTTAATCGAAAGTTGTCTGAAACCTGCCTGCGCTATCTTGCGACGAGAATCCGTAGCCGATCCCCGTTACTCATTTCCCCTGTCTCGAAATCGGCCCAGGAGGCACGTGTGTCGTAAGGCTACTTCCCACCGAGGCGACAAGTGACGACGCGACATGCGGCAGGCAAGAAAATGTTTTCGACCCCTTCACAGCAAAACGTCAGAAATAGCATTACGCTTAGTGAAGTTCCGCTTCGAGATGAAAGTTGGTCAACTCGAAGCGGTACATTTCGAATCGGTCTCAAGCGAACGCAGTGAGGCTAGTGATTGGTCCACTCTTGTCACTTCAGGTCTTTAAGGTATGCCACGAAAGCGATCACATTACCCCCACGATGAGGAAGTGAATGTACGAGGCGTATTTTTTAAGTAAGTGCTGTTTTGAAACGTATCGGGAGCAACATTGCGATCACCGTTTTGCACATGCGCTCTATTGACTGTTAAACATTTGCAATTTCGGAAACATTCGCTTTTGAACGCTTCTAACGTTTATTTATGCGTATTTAAAAGGTCTGATTGATAAAAAGTCTGTCACCTACGTATTGTGAAATGTGCGAGGTGACACTCGTTGCTACTCGTTTCGGGAGGTGACACTGCCACCCGTTTCTTAAATTTAAGAGTCGTAAGAATGGCAAAAATAATTTATGAGTATATTAGTGAAGTGGGCCTGAATAGGCGAGTGGCTAGCGTTCTGGTGCTCGGTACTACAGGTTTCGGGTTCGAGTCCCGGAGGTGCCATGGATGTTTGTAGTGGTTCGGAATCCACTTTAAACTGTAGGTCCCAGTCTAATATGACTATAGAGAGTTGGGCGTAGGGCTGACAACCCTACTCCATAAAAATATCCCCTGTCTCGAAATCGGTCAGTAGGCAGACGGCCTTGGCCTACCATGGGGCAGTTGCGCCCATCATGATGAGGATATTCGTGAAGTGAATAGAGAAAACGCTAGAAAGCGGCAAGAAACTGGTGTAGAGCATTTAATGATGGCTATACAAATGAGCAGGATCAGAAACGAAGTGGGTCACAGTCTGTCATTGATAATGGCCTGATGCAGAAAGTTAATGAAATAACACGAGGGAACAAACGCCGTACTATTTTATCAATATTTTATGATTTTTTTCAAATTTCAAGAAATGTCTCTATGATTTTGTAACTGAAAGCTTACACTATTTAAAGCTTTACAAACTCTGGTATGCAAAAATGGTGACTGAGTTGCACAAACCACTCTTTTAGCCAAAGTTTTGATTTCACTCGAGAGATACAATGTCGAATGGACGTTGTAATAAATACGTTTCTAAGCCAAGTTGTTACTATGACAAAACATGATTTGCTCCCGTTACATCGAAATCGAACATCAATTTATGTAATCGAGGTATTCAACTTCACTCTCTCTAGAAAGAAGTTCAAGCCAATAGTTTCTCTTCGATAAATCATGCTGCGTTTTGGGAGAGACAAGGTGTTTTCTTTTGCATTTCTTGGTAACACAATTAATGCAGATAAATATTATGAGACCTTGATCTTCGAGGAATTCTAAGCGGAAAGAGTGCTTCACGAAAATGTTCGTCCCCGGATCGAACCCAATATCTCATTGCCCCATTTATCTGGAAACAAATTACCCTCCGTATAGCACTGACATAGCCCCAAGCGACTATCATTTATTCTTGCACTTAAAGAAGCCTTTACGATGCCAATAACTATGAATAAAAAAGGACAGACTGGAGTGATTAAGAAATCAGGCTACAGATTTATATGACGGTGGAATTCAGAAGCTGGTCGAACTTCAATAACATGGAAAGAACGTAAGAACTTCAATATAAATGGAAATTACATACAAATAGTAGATTATGAGTGAAGTTTTTCATGCAAGTATAAACATGTTAATGAAATTATTCTTATATTTTAACAAAATGCTATTACAACTACCTCATAGTCTTTGCAATTTTATTATCATCCCTGTCGAAAACAGGGTAATTTTCCATTGTTTTCAATTTATCCTTTAAAAATTAAAAATTTTGATTTTTGGGAAAAAAAAAAAAACAACAAAAAAAGCTGTGGTTTTTTATCCAACTTGGTCGGCAGCAACATCTAAAAAAAGTCCATGAACCCTTGTGTTTTCATGGAAGGAGGAAGGTGTGGGGCAGCTTCTCTTATGATGGCACATCCGTAGGTCGAAGTCTGATTTGGCTCCGTGTCGCTGCAGAAATAGGGTAGATCCTTCCGGGAGGAATTTAGGGAGAACTACCCCCATTTGAGTATCGTATGGAAGAAAACCCATAAAACTACCGCTAGGTAGTCTGATTAATGGGGCAAGATGCTGAACAAACGCCATCGAGTCTTTCATTTTTATGAAACAGTGTCTACAATAAAGCCGCCAGCGGATTGAACCAGGCGCACGTTGCCACTGAGCCACGAGTCGGACAAGAAAAATAATAAAATAAATAAATAAAGAAAGTAATGATAAATAATGGTCCAAATAATTTTTAAAAAAAAAAATAGTCTTAATTGAAAGACCTTGGAGGGGGAAAAAACTCACGATTTCAAAATTTGGTTTAGTTCTTGAAATAAATATTTTTGAAAGAATTAGTTAAATGTTTAATAGCTGCACATAATTAAAATAATTTTATAAAATCACACATTATAGAAACGAAATATAAATATTCTATCATTAAATCTATTTATCAACAATAATAGTTTTATTAGATGATTCTAAATAAAAACTTTAGCATTATAATATAGATTTATGCACATTCTATTTTTCAACTCTTTCTATTAGCTCACACTCTGCCTATATATATCTTGTTCAAATTTTCAATCGTTCATAAAATACTTTTTATTCATCCACTCAAGTTCAAATACATTTTTTTTGAACTTGTAATGGATGACACTTGATGTTAATACAGTTTTTTCAAATATCAATTCTGTAATTAAATTAAATTAATTAATTTTAGTTTTTTTTAGTTTAAAACTGCATATACCTACCAATAGATGGCGCCAGATAAACTTACAAAAAAATGAATGAAAATCATTTATAAAGGACTTTCTGCAATAGAGTGAAAAAAAAAGTAGGAATTGATTTAAATTTTTTTTTTTATATTACTTGTTTATTTATAGCTTATTAGATTGTATTATTACTAGTAGTTTTTTCTTTATGATTGTCATGAGAACCTTATTTTTATAATATCCCTTTATGATCTGTCTTTATTATAATTCTAATTTTATGATGATTGTTCCAGGTTATTAAGTGATAAGAGATCTGGAAGTCCGCAGTTTTAATAGTTCAACAATGAAATAGAAACATAAGCTATAAAAGTCTCAGTCTACAAAAGGTGGTGCAACCCGCTATCTCTTGAAATTGGATAACAAATTGATCTTAGCTGTCTTGAGTGATGGAATTATTTTTCTTATGATAGTTCTGGGGAACATCAAATTTCCTTTATAATCTCGAGGGAAGAATGTAAACATTGTTAACAAACTTGTTTCGTTTGTTTGGATGACAGGGAAGATTGAAATGCATCTCAAAGATAAAACATTGGAAACAATTTGTGAAATAAGGCTTAGTTAAAAAACATTTGTATTGTCCTTTCTTTATATAAAATGTTCACATTTTTTAACAGTCTTTCTAAATATTAAACAAGATATTTGACTGATGATGTATATTCCCTAAAATTTATAAGTTGTTACAATTAGAAGTTAATTTTTTTCTTAATATATAATTTTTTATTTGTAACGGGGCCAAAACTGAGGTAATTATTATTACTTATTACTTAAATAAATAAAATGTGAAATTATAAGGATGAAATTAATATGTTATAAAAATGCATATTTTTGTTTTATATTCAGTATTGACTTTTAAACAATCTCTTTAAATATCAAGCAAGATATTTGATTGATGTATATTTCCAAAAATTTATAAAATAGTTAGTTTTTCTTAATGTATAATTTTTTATTTGGTACTGTGACCAAACTCATGAGATATGTATTATTACTGATTAGTTTAATTGAATAAAATGTGTGATTGTTAGGATGAAGTTAACATGTTATAACAATGTATAGAGTGCATAAAAATATATTTAAAATTAATGTTTTATAATAACCCATATTTATAACAACATCACTGTCTGCTTATGTAAAATTGTAAATGTTTACATATATATTATATTATGTTGAAATCTTTTCATTATGACATGTTTCAGACACCATTGATCCTTTTATTAAACAAAAGTAGCTAAATTGAAGACAAAATAATTAAATTTACTGATGCCGGATATTTTTAGTTATTTTTTAAATTTAATAAAAGCTGTCGTATTTTATAGCAAAATTTCACTTGTAAATTATTTAGTTTATTTGTATTTACTATTAGTTTCTTTATTACTTCAGCTCTTTAGGTTTTCTATCTCATGAAATTGGATAAAAAATTTATCTTAGCTGTCTTGGGTGATTGAATTATTTTTCTTGTGATAGTTCTGGGAACATCAAATTTCCTTTATAATCTCGAGGGAAAGAATGTAGAACATTGTTAACAAACTTGTTTCGTTTGTTTTGCTGACAGAGAAGTTTGAAATACATGACAAAGATAAAGCATGGGAAACAATTTATGAAATAAGTCTTAGTTGAAAAGCATTTGTGTCGTTCTTTCTTCACATAAAATAATCATATTTTTGTTCTATATTCAGTTTAGAATTCTAAATATCAAGCACGGTATTTGACTGATGACGTTTAATTTTTAAGTGTTATTTGGCCAAAATTCACGAAATAATAATTATTATTTATTATTTAATTAAATAAAATGCGTTATTATTTAGACGAAATTGTTATATAACAATGTATATAAAATAATATATTAATATATATATATATAATGTATATACAATATATTAGTATATAAAATAATATATTTAAATAAATCTTTTATAATAATCCCTATTTATAACAATACCATTATTTGCTTATGTAAATTGAAAATGTTTAATTATATATTATATCTGGCTCTCGATACCACAGGTTTCGGTTTCGGGTTGCACCATTGCGATCAACATTACCCCCACGACGATGATGTGAATGTACAAGGCGTATTTTTTAAAGTAAGTGCTGTTTTGAAACGTATCGGGTGCAACATTGCGATCACCATTTTGCACATGCGCTCTATTGACCGTTAAACATTTGCAATTTCGGAAACATTCGCGTTTGTTAACGTTTATTTATGCGTATTTAAAAGGTCTGATTGAAAATCCTACGTATTGTGAAATGTGCGCTGCTACTCGTTTCTTAAATTTATGAGTCGTAAGAGTGACAAAAAATGTATGAGTATATTAGTCAAGTGGGCCTGAATAAGCGAATGGCTAGCGCTCTGGTGCCCGGTACTACAGGTACGGGTTGTAGTGGTTCGGAATCCACTTTAAACTGTAGGTCCTAGTCTAACATGACTATAGAACGTTGGGCGTAGGGCTGACAACCCTGCTCCGTAAAAAATAGAAGACATCCCCTGTCTCGAAATCGGCCAGTAGGCAGACGCCCTTGGCCCACCATGGGGCTGTTGCGCCCATCATGATGATGATATTAGTGAAGTGAATAGAGAAAACGCTAGAAAGCGGCAAGAAGCTGGTGTAGAGCATTTAATGATGGCTATACAAATGTGCAAGACAGAAACGAAGTGGGTCCCAATCTGTCATTGATAATGGCCTGATGCAGAAAGTTAATGAAATAACACGAGGGAACAAACGCCGTACAATTTAATTAATATTTTATGATTTTTCTCAAATTTCAAGAAATGTCTCTATGAATTTGTAACTGAAAGCTGACACTATCCAAAGCTTTGGACAAACTCTGGTATGCAAAGATGCTGACTGAGTTGCACAAAACCAATCTTTTAGCCAAAGTTTTGATTTTACTCGAGAGATACAATGTCGAACGGAATAAGTTTCTAAGCAAATTGTTACTATGACAAAACATGGGTTGCTCACGTTACATCGAAATCCGAACATCAATTTATGTAATCGAGGTATTCAACTTCACTCTAGAAAGAAGTTCAAGCCAAATAGTTTCTCTTCGATAAATCATGTGCTCTGCGTTTTGGGAAAGACAAGGTGTTTTCTTTTGCATTTCTTGGTAACACAATTAATGCAGATAAATATTGTGAGATCTTGATCTTCGTGGAATTCTAAACAGAAAGAGTACTTCCCAAAAATGTTCGTCCACTGATTGAACCCAAGATCTCATTGCCCCATTTGTCTGGAAACAAATTACCCTCCGTATAGCACTGACATAGCCCCAAGCGACTATCATTTGTTCTTGCACTTAAAGAAGCCTTTACGAGGCCAATAACTATGAATAAAAAAGGACAGACTGGGTGATTAAGAAACCAGGCTGCAGATTTATATGACTGTGGAATTCAGAAGCTGGTCGGACTTCAATAACATGGAAAGAACATAAGGACTTTAATATAAATGGAAATTACATACAAATAGTATATTATGTGTTGAAGTTTTTATGCAAGTATAAACATGTTAATGAAATTACTCTTATATTTTAACAAAACGGTGTCACAACTACCTCATAGTCTTTGCAATTTTATTATCAACCCTGTCAAAAACGGGTAATTTTCCATTGTTTTCAATTTATCCTTTAAAAAGTAAAAATTTTGATTTTTGGGAAAAAAAAAAAAAACAACAACAAAAAGCTGTGTTTTTTTATCCCACTTGGTCGGCAGAAACATCTAAACAAAGTCCATGAACCCTTGCGTTTTCATGGAAGGAGGAAGGTGTGGGGCAGCTTCTCTTATGATGGCACATCCGTAGGTCGAAGTCTGATTTGGCTCCGTGTCGCTGCAGAAAGAGGGTAGAGCCTTCCAAGAGGAATTTATGGAGAACTACCCCCCCCATTTGAGTATCGTATGGAAGAAAACCCATAAAACTACCGCTAGGTAGTCTGATTAACGAGGCAAGATGCTGAACAAACGCCATCGAGTCTTTCATTTTATGAAACGGTGTCTACAACAAAGCCGTCAGCGGATTGAACCAGGTGCACGTTACCACTGAGCCACGAGTCGGGCAAGAAAAAAATAAAAAATAAATAAATAAAATAATGAGAAATAATGGTCCAAATAATTTTTAAAAAATAGTCTTAATTGAAAGATCTTGGAGGGGGGAAAAAACTCACGATTTCAAAATTTGGTTTAGTTCTTGAAATGAATATTTTTGAAAGAATTAGTTAAATGTTTAATAGTTGCACATAATTACAATCATTTTATAAAATCACACATTATAGAAACGAAATATAAATATTCTATCATTACATATATTTATCAATAATAATAGTTTTATTAGATGATTCTAAATAAAAACTTTAGCATTAAAATATAGATTTATGCACATTCTATTTTTCAATTCCTTCTATTAGCTCACACTCTGCCTATATATATCATGTTCAAATTTTCAATCGTTCATAAAATACTTTTTATTCATCCATTCAAGTTCGAATACATTTTTTTGAACTTGTACTGGATGACACTTGATGTTAATACAGTTTTTTTCAAATATTAATTCTGTAATTAAATTTAATTAATTAATTTTAGTTTTTTAGTTTTAAATTGCAGACCCTACCAATGGATATGGCACCAGATGGATACTTAAGAAATGAATGAAAATCATTTATAAAGGACTTTCTGCAATATAGTGAAAAAAAGTAGGAATTGACTTAAATTTTTTTTTTTTTTTTTTTTTATATTACTTGTTTATTTATAGCTTATTAGATTCTA
Organism: Caerostris extrusa; assembly: GCA_021605095.1. Taxonomy (NCBI): domain Eukaryota; kingdom Metazoa; phylum Arthropoda; class Arachnida; order Araneae; family Araneidae; genus Caerostris; species Caerostris extrusa. Next base: position 98,334 of record BPLR01019022.1, on the reverse strand, counting down.
TCATTACTAGCAGTTTTTTTCTTTATGATTGTCATGAGAACCTTATTTTTATAATATCCCTTTATGATCTGTCTTTATTATAATTCTAATTTTATGAAGATTGTTCTAGTTATTAAGCGATAAGAGATCTGGAAGTCCGCAGTTTTAATAGTTCAACAATGAAATAGAAACATAAGCTATAAAAGTCACAGTCTATAAAAAGATGGTGCAACCCGCTATCTCTTGAAATTGGATAACAAATTGATCTTAGCTGTCTTGAGTGATTGAAATATTTTTTTCTTGTGATAGTTCTGGGGAACATCAAATTTCCTTTATAATCTCGAGGGAAAGAATGTACACATTGTTAAAAACTAGTTTTTTTTTTTGCTGATAGAAAAAATTTGAAATACATCACAAAGATAAAACATCGGAAACAATTTATAAATAAGGCTCAGTTTCGTCATATAAAATGTTCATAATTTTTAACAATCTATCTAAATATTAAGCATGATATTTGACTAATGATGTATATTCCCTAAAATTTATAAACTATAACATTTAGAAATTAATTTTTTTATTAATATCTAACTTTTTATTTGGACTTGGGCCAAAACAGAGATGATTATTATTACTTATTATTTAATTAAATAAAATGTATGATTATTAGAATGAACTTAATATGTTACAACAATATACAGGGTGATTATAATTACTTTCAAAATGCCTTAAAAAGAAAAATCACTAGTCACAATGATTTCAAATTTGAACTGAAGATACTTGAAGAAAGGGAAACTGTACGGCATCAAAAATTCCAAAGTGTATTAATAGATGGCGCTATAAATGGCATAAAGAGCGCAGTGGTTCGGCTGGCAGTGATATTTTGAAACGAAATTACAACGTATTTGGCATGAGTTGCACATTAAACCAACTGTAGTGTTCAATGTGCAGATTGTTTCGGTTTTTTTACGGACAAAAATGATTTCCAAGTCATTTAACAGTTGTGATACTGTTAGTGAAAAGCCCATCTACCACGAAAAGTCGTACCAAATTGGATGGGAAAAATCGGTGGAATTTTTTTGGAACTTTTTTTGATGTCATATCGTCCTTCTTTTTCAAGTATCTTCAGTTCAAATTTCGACTCATTGTGATGAATGGTTTTTTTTACAGCATTTTGAAAGTGGGACTTTAATTATAATCAGACGTGCATAGTATATAAAATAATATATTTAAATCAATCTGTTATAATAATCCATATTTATAACAATATTACTGTTTGCTTATGAAAAATTGGAAATATTTGCTTGTATATTATATTGAAATCTTTCCCATAGGACAAGTTTCAAACATCATGGATACTTTGTATTAAACAAAGCTAACTATATTGAAGAAACTATTATTAAGTTTACTGACGCAGGATATTTTATATAGTTTTTAATTTAATAAAGCTGTCATATTTCATAGCAAAATTTCACTTGTAAATTATTTAGTTTATTTATATTTACTGTTAGCTTCTTCATTACTTTAGCTCTTTACGTTTAATATCTCTTGAAATTGGATAACAGTTGTCTTGAGTTGATTGAATTATTTTTCTTGTGATAGTTCAGGGAACATCAAATTTCCCTTATTATCTCTAGAGAAGAAAATGTATACATTGTTAACTAACTTGTTTCGTTTGTTTTGCTGACAGGAAAGTTTGAAATGCATCACAAAGATAAAACATTGGAAAACTGTTCAATTTATGAAGTAAGGCTCAGTTAAAAAACATTTGTGTCGTTCTTTCTTCACATAAAATAATCATATTTTTGAGCGATATTCAGTATTTGATAGTTTAAAATCTAAATATCAATCATGGTATTTGACTGATGACGTTTAATTTTTTTATGTTATTTGGCCAAAATTCAGAAGTGTTATTTATTATTTAATTAAATAAAATGTGTTATTATTTGGACGAAATTGATATATAACAATGTATATAAAATAATATATTAGTATATATAATGTATATAAATTAGTATACTTCAAATGTATTATATAATGTATTAATATTAAGTATATAAAATAATATATTTAAATCCATCTTTTATAATAATCCCTATTTATAACAATATCACTATTTGCTTATGTAAAATTGAAAATGTTTAATATATTTATACTGATAACTTTTCTTTAGGACAAATTTCCGCCAAGTCGTAAAATAGGAGACGTTGGGATTTGGCAATTTTTTGGATTCCGGTTTTTTTCCCATACGTGGAGAAAATGCAGTGCAGTTCCTCTAAAATGCCTTTCAAAAAGGCGCTGTCTAATCATCGGTGGGGTGTTCGTGGGTTATATAAGTGGTATATGAGGCCAACTGACGTTCAATATCATTCTCTTATCGACGCAATTTTAAAGCTAAAATACTTGATCATTATGAAATTTTTAAAAATAATACTTCTGAAATAAACAATAAATTGAAAATAAACATAATAATGCTTAAATGCTATTATTAGAAATTTGTATTAACATAAATTTTCACCAACTTAATAGTTTTTCCTTTACTTAAACCTTCATGTAAAAGTTTTTCGTTATCCCACTGGTAGACAGAAACATCTAGACCAAGTCCAAGAACCCTTGTGGTTTCATGGAAGGAAGGTGGGAGGGCAGCTTCTGTTGTAATGGATCACCATAAGTAGAAGTCTGATTTGCTCTGTGACACTGAACAAGGAGGGCAGTGCCTTCCGGGAGGTCTTTTTACGCTGAACTACCCATCATTTGTATATCGTATGGGAGAAAACCTGGAAACTCCCACTAAGTAGCATGACTAACCTAAGGCAAGAGGCCGGGAGGCCTGATTACAGAGGAAAGAGGCTGAACATCTAAAATGTCATCGAGTCTCCTCGTTATTTGAAACAGTGTCTACTGCAAAGTCTCCAGCGGACTGAATTTCCGCCCTAATGCTTACTAGCGGCGCGAGTTGCCACTGAGTCACGAGTCGGGGCTCATGTAAAAAAGTTTCACCTTCTGTAAGTTACGTTAAAGAGCTTTAAGCTATAAATAATGTTACAGATTTTTATAATACGATTAAAAATTATATGTAATTACAGCAGAGATATTTCTCTGCCACATTTTAGCTATTTAACTATTAGTTATAAGCATTTAGTTATTTAGCTACAATATTTATTTACAAATAAGTATAGCTAACAATTTTATTTATATACGTTTTTAAATAAATGTGTCTCGTTTTCAGAGCATCAAACCTTTATGTCTAAGTAGGAATATCTATCAGCTGAGAACTTTTACAAGAAACATTGCTGGACCAATATCAATAAATCATTTAAGAGGAGAGAAAAAATCGACTTGATATACTTTTGTTACACCAGCATTACTTCCTCGTCACTACTTTAGCTTCCGCAAACTATATTTTTCGGAAACTATAACCTTTTTCGTCGCCATCAGAAGCAGAGAATCTATAAACCAAAAAAAGATTTCTTTTTTTCCTCATCCCATTCAATCTGCCCCAATAAATCGGATTATTTGGGAGGCCTCTACTTATCGTTCACTGCTTATCCCTTTTGATTATCAGTATCACTGATTATCAGGGATTTGTGGGAAACTTGATTCCATAAATATAAATGATTCATTAAAGGGAAAGGTATTATCGATTCCTTTTTTTCGGTGTTTTCTTGGTTATAAAATGGTTTTTGGTAATATAAAAAAATCTTACAAAGGTTACATAGATAACTTAATAAAATTACTTCAGGAAAGAGAGTCTTATAAATTATTCCTGTAAGGACTTTCATTTCAAAACCATAACAATAAAAATTATAGTTGTATAATACAATTTGTTACAGGAATTATAAGTTAAAAAATGTTAAGTTATATATCTAAGTTTCTTAGGTGACTTGATTTGATACGCGAGCTTACTTTATGTAGAATAGTTTTTAACAAAGTTTAAAGTTTTGAAGACGAATATTTTTTTTTGCAATTTACTTTTACTTACAGTAAAAGTTAGGGCCAGATGTACGTGTGTCGTGATTCAGTATGGTTTCTTCAAAAATGATAGTTCGAAATTTTTAGCTGTCATATTTGTTAAGATTTCAAAGACAGTACTGCATAACTACAACATATAACACACAAAAAAAAGAAAATTATATTACAAATATTTACAAAACCATCTTAAAAACAGGTTCGTTTAAGGGTCTTTGTAACCTCCGTAGTGTCTGGAACTCTTCTCTTTCACTTGCACCTTCTGTATTATCTGGAAAACTTCACTCGACTCCGCACAGTCTCTTTTCTTTTTCTCCCTCTCCCATTATCAGTTTCGATGTCTAACGGGCGAAAAAAAAAACCTTGCGAACTCAAAGTTTAATGTAAAAGTCAACCCGTCCTTGAAAGGAACGTGATCCAAAGTCTAACGTAAGGCTCAAAACGTCCTTGAAAGGTAGATCTATCAACCTTGAACTCTTCCCCCTGGTTATATTTTGTTTCGGAAAGACATGGTGGATCGTTACTATATATAAATTCGATGCCATATTGCTTTCCGATTCTTTTTACGAATATATAAAATGAATAAATTGTTTTTGTATTTAGTTCATCGTTTTTATAGTTTTCAATATTTCATTTAAGTATATTGCAGATTTCATATTTCTGAAATTATTTTAACATGTTTTATTATTATCTAGGAAATGCCTCTCAAAAATTGAGGAAATTATTTAGAAAGAAAATAATTAAATTTACAAATAATTGTATCATTCATATATTTTATCTACATGAAATTTTAAATAAGAACCTGTAGATTATCACTAAAACCTGCATGTTTGTTGCTGTTGTCATTTGATCACTATTAATCTCACACATAAGGAAAAGTGAGATTTGAAGTTATCTCCTTTTCACACTACAGTTTGCTTTTACTTAAAAATTTCATTTCTTTTTATTAAATTACAGGTATTTCCTATACCTTCTCAGTGATCTTAGTGGTCCAGTTAAGAACAGAATATATAACAATAAAATTGAAAAAATTAGGTTATATATTTTTAATCTAGGAGAGGAATCAAAATATTCCTCCCCGTGTATTTGAAATTTTAGAGATAGTTCTCCTTAAGATTATGATGAGCATCAGTTTCAAAATCCTCATAAACCTCCTGGCAGACATTCCCCTGCATAGAAAAATAGACACCCATGGCACTGAGCGCCAGAGTGCTAGTCCCTCGGCCATCAGAACCTTTTCTTTTTATTGCTACTTTGAAATTATTAATAATTTCTCTCCACGCTTTTGTCACCTAGTGGACATTTACTTCATCACTAACAACAATACTGCCAACTTACAAGACTAACGTAATAACAATATATTTATCTTACACCGTCAGCTTGAGTCATTTACTTATATGTGTTAGGTTTTCGTTTCCACTCTGACTGGCACTAAATTATTTAAGAGTTCCTATTGAAATAAAAAGATAAAAAATAATTATTAAACAACTTGTTTCAAGTCCAAATTGCAGTTTCCTTGCAATTGCAGTTTCGTTTTTTATTAAATACTTATATGGCATATATAATACTTATATGTTTTAACATATGTAACTAAGTAAATTATATGAAACTATTTGCAAAAGCAAAATTGCAAAAAACTAATGCTTTATTCTTCTGACACAGGTTTCAAATTCCTCTAAATGCTCTATTACAAAAATTCTGCATCTGAATGTCGCCTGAAGCTTCCTCAGGACAAGGTGTATCTGTCGTGTATTCAATGAAGCAACTTGTAATTGCGTTAACTTTTCCAACCATCCACCAGAGCAATTTCGTCCCCCAAGAGTTTTGGTGCACAGCATTTCCAACCGCTGCATTTTTTGCATCAACACACAGAGCACAGCCGAATCGATACTGCTGTCAGACAAGGTGATTTTCCAGTGGGGCAACTGTATTTACGCCCCTCTGATCTTCTTGGCTGGATATTTGTTGACAGTTTAGTCCTTGAAAGCTGCCGAATTTACGAAGGCGGTTTCGTTTCTGTGGGATAGAGTGATCTGCGATGAATGTCTTGTTGTCGTTGAGAATGGTGGGAAGCCTGGAGCGTAAATCTGGCGAAAGGTTGGAATGTCTGGAGGGAAAGTAGATTTATAGTTTCTCATTCTGTGATTCGTTAGTTTATTTTTGTGATGCCAAGAACAGTGTTTAGGTTTGCAATGTTAGAAGGTTTCTGCAAATGGTCTTCAGCTATTGAGTTTTAATATTTTATCCATTTAAAATAATTTGAAAAAATAAATTTGCGGTAATCTTAATAATAAAATTTTATAGAATTTATTTTGGGGGTTTCTGTACTTCTTTTAAGGTATTGCCGATATATTTCTTTGAAGCTAACTTTATAGTAAAACCTTAGACAGTAAGGAGAATGATCGCATTTGTTTCTTTAGAGCATTAAATATAAAAGCCGTAGAAAATCAGTCAAGCCTGAGAAAACGTTTTTATTTCTTAATTTATGTTAGGAAATATAACTTAATGAAATCAAGTCAGTTTTATTGATAAATTACAAACTTACAAAAAAGAACTAAAAATGTAAATTTAAAATGACACAAACAAAATTAAAGGAATCAAAAGTATAATTATTTTGATATTTCGGAATTCTGAGATGAAATTGCTTTTAACTGTTTTAGTAAGCTAATAAAAAACACATTTGATAAATTCATCAATCGTAAATAATTGAACTTTCTTTAAGATCAAAATGCAGAAAGTAAATTTGCAGAAAATGCAGAAAATAAATTTAGCACATATTTTTTTGTCTTGTGTAGACAAGATAGCAAAAATAGAAATTCAAGGAAATATTTCATTTGATCATAGTCATGACACGAAAAAAAATATTAAAGTAAGCAAACGTATAGTTTTCTTATATTTCGGAATTCTGAGATGAAAATTTTTACTTAATTGCTTCTAACGTTTTCTAAGCTAATATAAAAACACAATTGACAAATTCATCAAATGTAAATAATTGAACTTTCTTTAAGATAAAAATGCAGAAAGTATTTAGCTAACCTACACAAGACAGCAAAAATGAAAATTCAAGGAAACATTTCATGTCATCATAGTCATTCAAGTCATCATAATCATCATAGTCATGACCCCCACACCCCAACAAAAAAATTAATGGAAGCAAAAATATAGTTGTTCTTATAGTTCAGAATTCTGAGATGAAAATGTATACTACTAACATTTTAATAAGCTGAAATAAAACCACAATTGACAAATTCATCAATAGTAAATAATTAAATTTTCTTTAAGATCAAAATGAGGAAAAAGAAAAAAAATACAAAATTTAACTCATAAATTTAGCACACCTACATAAGACAGCAAACATGAAAATTCAAAGAAAACTTTCATTTCATCATAGCTATTCAAATCTTCATAGTCATGACATACACAAAAAAAATTAAGAAAAGGAAAAATATAATTATTCTTATATGTCGGAATTCTGAGATGAAAATATTTACCTAATTGCTGCTGATTTTTCACTAAACGGATATAAAACCACAATTGACAATTCATCATTCTTAAATAATTGAACTTTTCTTATCAAAATACAGAAAGTTTCTCATAAATTTAGCCCACCTACATAAGACAGCAAAAATGAAAATTCAAGGAATAATTTCACTTCATCACAGTCATCATAATCATAACACACACACACACACACAATTAATGGAAGTAAAAATATAATTGTTCTTATATTTCGAAATTTTGAGAAGAAAATTTTTACTTAATTGCTACTTACTTTTTACTAAGCTAATATAAAATCACAATTGACAAATTTATCAAACTTAAATAATTGAACTTTCTTTAAGATTAAAATGCAGAAAGTGTCCCATAAATTTATCACACCTACACAAGACAGCAAAAATGAAAACTCACGGAAAAATTTCACTTCGTCACAGTCATCCAAACAAAGTTCCTAAGTTATTACGATATAAGATTCTTTATCAAAAATGTTTTACATTTTTTTTTTCAAGTCCCATTTTCCTGGGGGAAATGTAATTAATACGAGAAGTTTTTAAGAATCAGGGAACTTTAAAATTAATTTGTTCCATGTAATTAAATATCCTCCACATTTTTTTGTTTTGAAATATGACAATTAACTTTTAAGAGATAATGTCAGGGAAAGAGTAAATGGAACAGATTTTTCGTTCCACCGGAAGTTAAGCGTTTGTTAACGCTGTAGTGATTTCTCGAATGAAAATTAAAATTGTTTTGCATCTTATGCCATGTTTACGTAAATCTTCAAATTTAGAGTTACATATTTAAATATTAAAGTACAAAATTATTTATATAACTGCTTTAAAAATGATATTTTATCCGTTATGTTAATTATTAAATTGTAGAGATTGATTATTTTGTATTTGAATTTAGTCTTGTATTTTTTTAGAACACTTTGCTCTCTCCGTTTACATTTTACGTGAAAACTTCATATTCATATTCATCATACGTCATTTCCTTTTTTACTCTTTGATTATATCACCAATATAAAATATATAAATTTTTTTGTTCCAAAGCATGTTATACCGTTTTGGTTAGAAGTTTAATTTATAAAATAAATCCATTTAATTAAGAAATTATTTCGATTTATCTTATTTCACCAACTTGGATAATATACTGTTCTAAGCGACTTGTAAATATTATGAATTTAATTGAATCTTTTTAGCAAATATAAAATAAAGAAGGTTAAAAAAATTATCACGTTTACAAACTGAGGAATATACAAACTTTCCCCTTGATATAGAAAACTATTTACTTTGATAAAGGCTGAAAAATAACGCGTAGTATTATTTATCCAAGAGAAGATGAAAAAAAAAAATGACTCGCATTATCGCCATAGTATTTTCTATTAAAATATTGGAAAAATACCCAAAGAGGACATAATTACTAGGTATACTTTATTGTGTGAATGCCTTGCTAAAACCCCACAAGAATATTAAGTTTTTGATAGATATTGTGGATGATAAAAATTTTAACGGCTTATGCGCTATTTACAGACATAATAATCTATGAAAGAAAAGGTGAAAAAAAAAAATGGCTTTTATTTTGGAGATAATAATAATAAAAACAAACAACAACAATTTGTGTATCTGAGGGAAGCAAGTGTGATTTTGTGAAAGAAAATCACTTTTAGTGAGGTATGCAGTTTCTCTTGATAAGCAATAACCTTAAAACATCTATGAGGCATGAACTCCGATAATGATATCAATGAAATAACAGTTATTCTGCCCCCTGTTCCTCCCGGACAGCAATTTCTAGCTGTGAAACCATTTGTGTGTGGGCGTGGAAAGGGGCGGAATAACTCTTCTGACTCTTGAATGTGCTAAATTGGTTTTATGGGGTTCATGTCTGGAGAATTTGCTGACCAAACCATTCGTATGATTCCTTCATTGTAAAGACAGTAGTCCTAAAATAGTACCTGTAAAGATAGTTTTCTACCTGTTGAACATGATATGGCCTTCTAATTACCTCCTACTAAAGTGAATTCACCCCCCTGAATTTTATAACATAAAGGGACACAAAATCCATTGAATTTCCTCCTTATATAGCCAAGAAATCAAAGATCCATTTCGACTAATCTGTTGGTTAGTTGGGCTTTCTATGATATACTACTGCTGACCATCTTATCCCCTCCACCAAACCTGATACTTTTCTTTCAAGTATACAAGATTGCTTTGAGTCATTCAAGATATCAACATATCTATTATTAGAATGAACCGTAAAACAAAATTCTTCGACGAATAGAACATTTGTCCATTCCTTTTTTTTTCTTCAACTGACATGTCTTTTCTGCCTAGTTTGCTGAATGAAGATGATATTTTTAGAAGAAGAGTAGTATTTATATTTAATTTCTCCTGTTCTTAGAAACATATAAAATGAAACATGAATGATCTCCTCCTTGGAGATATTGCTCGTATACGATCTCCGCCATTTCTGGTTCCAAACAATAATTTCAGACTCCAGAAATCGCACTTTGTGATAATACTTCTATGTTTTCATCTTCTACAGATAGAAGATGAAAACATAGAACATAGAACATGTCTTCATCTTCTTCATAATTTCTATGTCTTCATCTTCTTCAGATCTTCTATGTTTTCATCTTCAGATCTTCTATGTTATCATCTTCTACAGAAATTAAGTTCTTGTAATATAGTTATATGAGACATTCGTATTTTTCACTTGGCAAATTCGAGTCCTGGATTGTAAATAGGAATATGACCAGTAATATTTTTGCTATTCTTTTCTTGGAATTAGGAAGGGGACATCATACATAATATTTAGCCCACTTCTCACATCAATAATGTTTCTGATATGGTTAAATGTGAAATAACTTCGTTCATTTTTCCCTTTCACTAATACAAATTATTAAATTTAAGTAGATAATTTCGTAAATGAGTTAAAAGCAAAATAGCACACAGAAACTAATTCCTGTGTGAATAAAAAATAAATACTATCTTGATAGTTTTGAAATGTCAACTAAAAGATATGAAATAAAAATAAGCTTTCCCCTAGTTTATCATAATTAGGCTTAAGTTTAAAGAGAAACAATTATATTTTTTTCTTGTATAACACTAAAGATGGATAATTATATTACAATATTTAATTTTGTCAACAAAAAAGAGATAATTTATATGAAAGGACATTAAAATCAAAAAAGGCATGAAAACATTAAATTTTGATATCAGAAAGAGTAATACTTAATTATTAATTAAAATTTATTCGAATATAGATGAGACTTAAACTATAATAAAAATGATTTATCACTATTCTTTTACCTATTCCATTTATTAATAAACGAATACTTATATTAATAATAAATGTTTCTTTTAAATTATTTATCATTTTAAAAAAGAATATATATAATCTTATCTGAGTATTATTTTATAATATCTTATACTCTTCTGGAAACTAAACTATTTTTGTAAGTCTTCATGTTATTCATAATTTCTATAAATCTTTATTAAAACAACTCATCCATTTAATTAAAATTTTCATAAGATACATTTATTTCTATGTAAACCAAAGAGTTAATATTCTGTAAATTGAATTTTCAGAATGCAATAAAATTAATTTGCAAGTGTTGATGGCATGTTGATTTAGAAAGTCAGTAAATACATTTGAAATTAATCTGGGTTATTTAGAAAGGATGCCTTGCGTATCGACTTGAGAATTGAAGAAAATTATGCAACATTAGTAACGAGTTACGTAATCTTACATGAAACTCAAAATTCATTTCAAATAAGTTATTTTCTTTGCTGGAATCTGGGGTAGACATTTAATTAAATGACATCAACGCACTAGAATCGTTTAGATGAAACGGTACTGATAAATATTTTGGATAGAATTATATTAAGAGCAATGGTTTGATTAAAATAATAATTTAAGAATTTGATTTTTCATTTAAAAATTCATGACGTCTTCAAATTAATCATTAAAGGATATTAAATAAATTATTATTTATATCTTAAATAAGCTTTATAAAATAAAAAAAAATGTTAATGTATAAATAAACAAAACAATAAAATTTTTTTTTCTCAACTTATAATATATATATATATATATATTATTATAAAATATATGTAGATATATATTATAAAATTTATGTATAACTGTATATTTTAATTTATTTAATAGAGTTTATTTAATATATCGAGAATAATTATTTGATATCAACTAATGATTTTTTTTCAGGACATCAAGAATTATAAATAAAAATCTTTTTTTAAATAAATATTTTATAAGACTTTGCATTAATATATATATATATATACATATTAAAAGATGCAAACTTTTTGTTGTTTTGTTATTCATACATTAATATTTTTTTACTTTATAAAGTTTATTTATGATATAAATGTTATATTATATATATATATATATATATATTATAAATTTTATGTATAACAGTATATATTTATTTAAGATATCGAGAATAAGTAATTTGATATCAGTTTAATGATTTTTTTTTCAGGACATCAAGAATTATAAGTGAAAATTTTTTTAAATAAGTATTTTACAAGGCTTTGCAATGATATATATATGTATATATATATATATATATATATTATAAATTTTATGTATAATTTGGGTATATTTATTTAAGATATCGAGAATAATTAATTTGATATCAGTTTAATGATTTCTTTCAGGACATCAAGAATTTTAAATGAAAAAGTTAAAATTTAAATACGTGTTTTAATGAAGACATCGCTCCTATAATAATTTTATTCTTATTTTTGACCTTCTCTTATTCCCAATTGATTCCATACAAAAGTGTATTTTCATCATTTATATTATGAAAATATATTAGTTTTATGATGGAAATTTGGTAAGGTATTAAAAAAGTTAGCTATATTGTTTATATTATATACGATATTGTTGCCCTAAAATGCCTTTTTTATTTAAATAGAAGATGTTTTCTACTTTTTGGAATTTTTTTTTTATTTAACCTAACATTTAAATTTTTTTTTACTTTCTAATCATGAATATTTTTATTTAATTTATTTATAAATCTACATATCCTATTTTTTACCTAACCTTTTTTGTTTTGTTTCTGAAAATTTTATTTTTATATAAAAAAAAGGTATATTTAAAACTTTTAATCTATTCAATGATTAAAAACAGCTCAAATAGCAATTAAAGTTTACTTTTCTGCAAATTCTTTTTCCCATTTGCAAAAATCTAAACTTACAGTTCTAACAAAACAAAATTATTTTCAATTATGCGTATGTGTGGCAAAGTATGGAGATGTATAGTATGTAGACAAGAAATATATAGTAGGAAGAAATAAATGTATTGCTTGAAGACTGAATGTATGGGAGGAAGACTGAATGTTTTATCATAGTTTCACAGTTATCACAGTTTTTTTTTTGTACGATGATTACGAATCATTTTAACAATGGATAGAGTTTAGAATTATCACTCTAAATTTTTCATTTTAAAAATCTATGACAAGTTGGAAAAATATATTTATGTATTTGTATTAAAATTTTTAACTTTCTCAAGCTTGACTTATACAGAATGGGCCCAAATCAACTTAAAATTTTATCATTGAATACACATTTCAATAAGTTTGTTAAACATTTTCAATAAGTTCGAATACATTAAAAATATATTATTCAAATGAAATACATATTTCTGTCTATTTGAAGCAAGAATGACCAGTAATACAAATATTAAATAGTGATATAAATAAAAAATTAAATTAAAATATCGAATAGCTGATTAAAAAATTGAATAGTTGATTTTCTTCGGTACGAATGCCTATTGGCGGTTTTCTATATTCATATTCGCGGCTGAAAATATTTGTTTACAAATATATTTTGGATACGAATTGGCTTGTCTGTTTTAATGTGCTATCTGTCTGACTTAATCGCCAACAAGATTGTTACTCTTTCAAGAGTGTAAGAAATAAATAAACATAAAATATCATAGATCAAACATCGCATCAAGATTAGCCCGTTATAGATACTAGCTCTTATGTCCTAGTTTTCAGTAAGTTAAAAATTATATTTAAATGTTTAAATTTTACTTAACAAGAGAAGAACCATTTTCCAAGTTTTTTTTTTTTTAAATATGGAATAATTTTATTCAAAAGAAGTTTTATCATATGATTTTTAAAAGTAAAAAATGAACTATGATCAAAAACCCGATCTATAACTTATGGCATGAAGAAAAATATCTATGGAGGTTGCTAGCAAATCAACATTTCAACTGTGCATTTTTACTATAGATATTGTTATTAAGTTGGCTATTTTTAAATTCCTTCTATTAGCTCACACTCTCCCTATAAATATCTTGTTCAAATTTTTCAATCTTTATTAAATTACTTTTTATTCATCCACTCAAGTTCAAATACATTTTTTGAACTTGTAGTGATGACATGTGATGTTAATACATTTTTTCAAATATTAATTCCAGTAATTAAATTTAATTAATTAATTATATATTTTTTAAGATTTAAGTTGCATGTATCTACCAATAGATGACACCAGATAAAAAAATGAATGAAAATTATTTATAAAGGACTTTCTGCAATAGATTGAAAAAAAAAGTAGGAATTGACTTTAAAAAAATGTTTTTATATTACTTGTTTATAATAATAAGACATCAGGTATTTACCTAGCAGTGGGATGGATTCCGACGTCTCCGGCATTTTTTCTGCGATGGCCAGCATGAAAAACAGAGAAAGCGAGCAACACAGTCACCCCGAGGGCGATTTTCTCTCCAGAGTCAGGTGGAGGCAGAACACTAACAGGGTGCACGGACATCATCATGCAGGGCATCACGACGTTGTACATGTAGTACAGGGGTCTTCCTTCGTATCACCAGGTGATGGTCACGTCGGGGAAAGGGCTCCGTGCAGCAAGAGTAGTACACCACGTTGCGCACGATTCTGGCGTCCAGCAGTTCCCACTCACCGTTCGGCACATAATTGGACAGGTCTACTTCAGACGTCCTGCAAATAGTTAATTGTCTTATATCTATTAAAAGAATAAGCATTCTGAAAAAACAAACTATCATCACTCCAATCAAAGGTTCCAGAAATCTATGATTCTAAATTTATACCATAATTTTCTGTTTGTAATCCATATTATTCGCTAAAAACATTAAAATTTCATAGTATGGATCATAGGCTGTTGCATACAATCTGTGGATATTTTTTCGGATGTTTTATAAAAATCCTTTTGTTATTAGGTGCTTTTATAAAAACAACCTCACCTGTGTGGAGAGATATATAAATCTTTTAAACATACATAATAGATAGATTTTCACTCTCTGCAAATAGGAAGATTACAAAGTGCCAGAAAAAAATATTGTTTCTTTTTGTTTTCACCATAGTTTAAAATGCATTTTTTTTACGATTTTAAAATCTTAAATTTATTACATAATTTAAAAAAAAAAAAAAAGTTCCTTAAAATTGAAAATGTTTCTTTAGTTTTGTGTCAGGGATTGATTGACTGATATATAATTGATTGGTATATGATTGGTATACTAGGTATATGATAAGTTAAAGTACAGGTGCTAATCGCTACAATATACAAAATCTTTGAATTTTTTGGGTCAAAAATTACACCTTGTGAGTTATACAGTTCTTCAGATTATAAATTATGGTAATTAATTTAAAAGAGATTGGAATTGTGAGCCACTGCTACCTGTTCATGACGTCCACTTGGAGGCCGTCATAAATCCAGGACCCCATCTTCATGATGCAGGTCTGATCATCAAAAGGGAAGTAGGTGACGTCCACAGGACACGTGCTGCGAAGTTTGGTGGGTGGAGGCCAAAAAGACATTGCCGCTGGGTTCCAGCATGGCCCGAGAGTTCATGTAGCCTCGAGTGTAGTCGTCAGCGCTTCAGGGTAAAATAATCAATGCGATGCAATGAATATATAAAAATAATTTTTTACATTAACATAATAACGATTATATAAGTAATTTTTTTTGTCAAAACAAAGTTATATGCTGGTGTTTAGCATATCAGTAATTGAACTGTATAGCACTGCGGAATTTTTCATAATTTATTTTGACAAGAAGAAAGAAATAATAACACTCTAAAAACTTTTCAGAGCCATCTGAGGATAAAAATTAAAAAAATACCGAATTCATAATTGTCGTCGATACTTGAGGGCAGCAGAGGAACGGGTTACGCTGCTTTTACAGTCAGATAGTGTTAATTTAAGTTTAAGCTGAGAGTTTGACAGTAAGCTGTTTGTTTGAGAGTAAGCTGTTAGTTTATCTACTACTGGTTGAAAAGTCCAAAAGATCGAATATCGGGTTTGTATCTCATGGTGATTCATTCCTCTAACCAAGAACATGTGGCTGCTAGTGTGCACATAAAGCAGTTTTTGTAAACCTTTTTCAAAAGGCTTGTAAAAGTCAAAGTCAGTTGTTTTTTTTACATACGTTGATTTTAATAGAGGGAATCAATTCAAAGCAGCATAGAAAATTATAAATTGGCAAACATCAAGTATCGAAAATAAAGCTAATAATGCCAATTACTGTTTATGGTTAGGATGTTGATATCCTCATGTCAAAACACAAATATAATGTTATTGAATGTCACTTTCTATACTGTAAGTATTATGATCTAGATAAATCTTTCTACTAATGATATGCAAATGATATTTCATGGGCTATCTGAATTTTTGTTCAGGAATCAAAGTGCGTGTGCATAACATGATTCTAATTTCCAAAAAATAAAAAGGCCTAAGACTGGTTTTTCTTTAGGTTACTTGCTTATTAGACATATCCTATAGAAGAGTATGAAAAATCCATTTTAAAATAAGCCACCTTCATATTGCAGTATTTGAGATTCGAACATATTGTTTAACGCATGAACTGCATGGCTGTAGCAGGATATAGATTTTCTACTCATAAAAAAAAAAAAACAAGCATTTGTCAGGATAATGATAAATGCAGATATACTGAAAATGGTACACTATAGTACAGGCTATTCCGATGGACCAGAAGGCTCATTAAGACGTTAAGACGTTCATCGTAATTTTCCTGTTCCCTTTCTTTTCAAATCATGTGTATTATTCATTTGTTACATCATTAAAAAATATTTGTTTGATTAAATATGAACATTATCTATAGGAGCTGTCATACTGTAAATAAATGAATACAATCTATAAACACTGTACTTAAATTAAAAAAAGTTATTTTTAAATGAATGAATGCCATTTAAAAATCATTCTTTATTTAATAGTTTTTATACTTAAGATTAAGAAAGATTATGAAGCATAAATTAAGATGTACAAGAAAAAGCCATTGATATACGGCATGAAAAAAATACTTCATTGAAATTAATAGATTTGAATGAGTGACATAAATTCTACTTTATCTCCAGGAGATTCTGGGCAACTTTGTATTGGAGACATTTCGAAGGTCTGGATCGAACATCAATGATGAATCATTCCTGAAGAAGATTATCAAGAGATAGATTATTTCTCCCCAACATTTCTATTAACCACTGTAATTACGGATGGTATTGGAAATCTTTTAATATTGAAGTTCTTTTCTTTCACTGGTGGTGGACAAAGCCGCCATGATGGATTAGAGGAAAGAAATTTCATCCCGAGAAAAAACGTCAAAAAAAAGGAGAAAAAAAACCTGCAAGGATCAGGATTCAAAATGAATATTTATGAGTTTCGCAGCATTAGGTTTGTAACGCAAATACGTATTCAGAACACTGCTCAGTTGTGAACGTTTTTCTTTTATTGAAAGATTAGATTAAATAAAAGTGGTATTTTATAAGCTGCCAAATTTTGAAAGATAGCATTTCGTTTCTGTGGGAAAGAAAAATGTTGATCTGCGATGAATGTCTTGTTGTCGTTGAGAATGGTGGGAAGCCTGGAGCGTAAATCTGGCAAAGGATGGAATGTCTGGAGAAGTAGATTTATAGTTCCTTATTCTGTGGTTCGTTAGTTTATTTTGCGATGCTAAGAACAATTTAGGTTTGTAATGTTAGAAAGGTTTCTGCAAATGGTCTTCAGCTATTGAGTTTTATATTTTATCCATTTTTGGATAAATAATTTGAAAAAAAAAATTTGTAGTAATCTTAAGAATAAAACTTTTAGAATTTATTTTGTGGACTTATACACTTTTAATGTATTGGTGATACATTGTTTTTAGTGGTATAATAGCAGTATTTTTATAAACGATAACGCTACAATTAACAGAATATGGGAAAGAAAACGATTGACTATATGCAAAAGAAATCTGTGCTCAGTTTTTCCTTAAACCGTGAATTGATACGCAGTTAAGAAATATTTATATTGCAAGACAACTTATATAGTGCAAAGAGAATTGTTCGAAACCCACATGTTATATAAAGTGCGTTGAGTTCTATATTAATGGAGAAAAATATATGACAAATATCCATAGAGAAAAAAATGGTCGAAACCCAAACAAATGCAAAACAAATAAATTCTCGAATAAAACTGAAATATAATAATTTGTCTATCCTGAATGATAGAGATACAAAAAATATGAAACCAGAAGGGATATGGATAAAAAATGGTCACTCAATCCCAGCAGCACATAAGCATATCGTAAAAAATTAAAGACTATAGGCTGATAGAAGTGTCCAAACAAATGCAAAAATTTCAAATAATGGACTATGAATTTTATCGTGATTTGGTTAAAGACTAAAATGGGGTGTTTAAAATAAGAAGAAATTGTATAATAGAAGAAGAGTGTTCTGCGACAAGTCAACATTTTCTTTTTTTCTTGAAAATGATTGAACAGATATAGAGTTTCTACCTGTTTACAAAGTGAGCCTTTTGTGGTTTTGTGTATCACGCCGTGTGATAGTTGAAATCTGCATCAGACCGGTGGATTAGATTCGTCGTAGACTCGAGAACTCTGATTCTCCTTTCTTGGTGTGAACTGCACTTTCAAATCAAATTCAATTCTTAATTTTTTAATGGCTCATAAATGGGTTATGTAACTATTGGTAGATAACAAAAATATGTTGTTGTCGTATCCTCTGAAGAGTTCGAAAAATTAAATATCATAGTGCTTACGAATAATATTGACTATGCTGATTGCAGCTCTTAGTATAAATCCGCTTCTGAGTTATGGTCCAGACAACATATGGCGGCTGCAACAGGCTGGGCAATCAATGATACGATGAGGAATAAACTTTCAGGGCAGCTGCCACATGTTTGGTATTTTTTAACGTTATCAGCAGAAATTTTCATATTTTTGTGGTGCTTCATCCTTAATCTTTCTGAAAGTGGCAGCTGTTTTCTGTCGACATTTAGTTCTGTAATTTTTTATTTAGTTTTAATCTTAGAAGGAATTATAAATTTGGATTTTTACCAAGGCATTTGCAGCTGCTAGGGTGATAACAATATAATCTCAGGAAGAGAAATATGAATGAAAAAAAAGAATCAATGAAAAACAAAATTAATAATATGAAATTAAATGAAAATGAATGAAATGAACTGAACTGAATACGAAAAATGCAAAATAAATAAATAAATAAATTGGGAATTAAGTGTTTTTTGATTTTTAAATAATAATAATGTGCAGCGATTTTGAAATTAGTCAATGACAATTCAGAATAATAAATTCACTATTTGTTAAAAAAATTATTTAACCAGAATTGCAAGTACAAATACTACAATAATCTCGTGAACAATTATATGTGGTACAGTTTCCAGCTATTTGCTTTAGGACAGCTCATATGATAAAGTATTGAGATTATATCGTCATCTACAACAGTTGTTTAATGAATTAATGTGCCAATCCAGGAAAGGCGTGGCTAATACATTGCTGTTAATGCTCAGAGATCATTACAGAAAGCACCACCAACTTCCTTCAAACATTAGTCATTCTCTCTTCCTACTACTAATATCGCTGGCTCCCAAAGTAAGCGACACTGCCCACTTAGAGGGCAGTGAAACGATAAAGAGGGTGAAAATAGGTTTGGGTGTATTTAGGGAATGTTTAATAGAAATAAAGGGGCGAAGAAAACATAAAGAAGGAAGAATTAATTCTTTCTGTGAAAGTGAATAAAAGAAAAATGAATGAAATGAATTGAAAAAAAAAAATGAAATGAATTGAAAAAGAAAATGAATGAAAAAAAAAAAGAAAAATAAAAATAATATATGACATTATTTTGAAATTAATTAATGACTATTTTTAAAATAATAAATTCATAATTCGTTAAAAATGATTTAAACAAATTGTAAGCACAAATACTACAATAATCTATGAACAATTATATCTGGTACAATTTGCAGCTATTTGCTTCCGGACAGCTCATATGATAAACTATTGAGATTATATCGTCATCTACAACAGTTGTTTAATGAATTTATGTGCCAATCCAGGAAAGGCTTAGTCAATACGCTGCTATTAATGCTCAGAGGATCATTACAGAAAGCGCAACTTCCTTCAAACATTAGTCATTCTCCCATCCTACTACTTACATCACTGGTTCACAAAGCAGACGACACTGTCTCTTAGGAGGAATGGTACGATAAAGAGGGTGAATATAGTCTTGGGCGTATTTAGGGGATGTTTAATAGAAATAAAGGGGCGAAGAAAACATAAAGAAGGAAGAATTAATTCTTTCTATGCAAAAAGAAATGAGTCTATATGAATTAAAAAAGATTTTAGACTATCGGAAATTTGTTATGTTATACTGTTAATCCAATTAATATCATTTTTATATTTATAAATAATTCGGAATATTTTTGAAAAAGATTTACAGCATACTTAATCTTTGCAAAATATTCTAATAAATAAGTACTTTTTGATTGATATTTCAAACATTGATGATTAAAGAAAAAAAAATTTTTGGGACACGAAATGACTTATAAAATCGCCTATAAAAAAAAACTAATGTTAATCGACCAAAAGGAGAAAGTTATTTGCATTTGCTTATGTGTGCCAGATTTTCCATAGCTTATTCACAAATTATTATAATATAATTTAAACATTGATGTTATTTTTATTATAGGTAATATGTTTTTAGGTATGAAATGACTCTTCAAATCGCCTACAAAATGAAAAACCGTTGTTAAACGATCAAAAGGATGACAGACAGGTTAAGACATTTGCTTGTGTACACAGAACTTTTACCAGGCTATTTATAAATTATTGTAACATATTTTAAACATTGATGTTACTTTTCTTATAGGTAATATGTTTTAGGACAGGAAATGACTCGTCAAATTATCTATATACAAAAAAAAAAAGCATTTGTTAAGTCATCAGAAAGTGACTTCAACTTATGACGTTTCTTATGGGTGTCAGATTTCCGAAACGGCTGAATTAATGTACATATTTGATATTTCATATTGAAGTGTTGATAAGGTTAAAGGTTGTTATGACAACCTTTTATACCACTTGTAACTTTTATACCAACGATTGTTTTCTTTTAAGGGAAAGGTGGAGACTGAAATGAGTAAAAATTGATCCTATTTTTTTTTGCGCTAATGCTAAAAAGACGCTATTTTTAAACATGCTAAAAAACAACAACCTGTATTTATTGTTGATAATTTTTGAAGAAGTTACAAATCGTTTTGTATTTTAAACTTGAAATATCTTGTAAAGTTATTTTAAACTTAAAATATTTAGTAAATTTTGACCAGAATATAAACAAGAATATTTCAATTTAACATACTTTTTTTTTTTTTATTAAAATTATAAAAATATTTAAGAAGAATAAAAATAATGTTTAATTATTATATATAAGATAAAATGAGAATTTTTGATGTTTCTATCATAAAAAGTAAGACGTAAAATCTTAAATCAATCAAGCATTTTTCCCAAACCAAGTTTTTCATACTTTCTATAATTTTGAAGTATTCTAGCAGTTTAATTTTTTTAATAATGCCTGCAATTTTTTATTCATATGTCTGCATTTTTTCAATAATAACGATTTTGTATTTCGTAATAATAATATAATAATATATGTATCTATTTTAAAAATGAGTTTATTTAAAATGATAAAATATATAGTAAAACTTATCAAAATGATTTTTGTATAATATTCTTAAAATGCTTCACTTTCATATTAATATTTCTTTAAAATGTAACTTTATATCGAAAAAAACTTATATCACTTTAAAAAGAAATAGTTTTAATTTAAACAATGCAGAAATCAGTCGTTTAAACATTTAAGGCACATGAATTTTTAGAATTAAAAACAAATTTCTAAAAAGAGTTAATTTAAATCAATTTTTAAAAAAATTATTCCATGCATTAATATTATAATGTTTGTGTAAACAAAATTTCCATTTGACAAATATAACGAAATTAAAATATTTTTTCTTTCAATCTATTATTTCCTAAAATCGTTTAAGTTTGAAAACACTATTCAACAACTTTTTACCTTCGAATATTAAAATATAAGTTTTAATGTTATCCAATTTTAATGATATTCACATTATTCAATAGTAATATCACTAACAAATGAGATATCCAAAAGACACTTTTGTTAAACAATGTAAAAAAGTAATTATAAAACAAGTCTTTTCATGCAGCATTTCGACATAATACTTTGACGTATATTGTTTATAGTTTAAAGAATAAACATAATGTACCTTAGCAAAGATCTCTTATGTTTGAAATCCACACCGATTGTTTTACTTCAAGTAAAGATCTGCAGGTTACATATAAAGGAAATCAAACTAAAGAAACTAAATTAATTTTGTGATACATATGCCTTTTAGCATTTTATGTAGTTAGGTGAAATACTATTAAGAGTTAAAAATGTTTGTTAGCTGCATTCTTCAAAAGAAGTCTTTATTAGAAAGCAGAAGTCATAGGAATTAAAAGTGTCTCGTTGAAAAAAGCAAATTATTGTTCGAGCTGAGAAATTATTTTACTTTAAAAAACTTTTCTTTTTTTCGATTTAATTGTTTAATTGTTCAAAATTCAAAGAGAAATTTTTCATACGTAAAGATAGGCTTTTGATTAAATGCAAAAATTAAAAAAATTTTGAATAGTTGAACATTAAAAGCTGTCTTGAAGTATTTTTTTCTTATTTAGAGAAAATAATTTTCCACGATTTTGCATGTTGGATTAATTGTGCATGTTCTTATATATTTTTTTCTCAGCATAAGTTAAAAAAAAACCTTGTAACATATTTTTTCTAATTAAGTATTTCTGGTATAAAAAGTTCTTCCGAGTCATTATCTTTTGATAGAAGAATTTTGTAGTGTAAAAAAGTTGAAGAAAAACCCTTCTAAATAACGCATAAAAAAAAAAATCATGTAGACAACTATGGTTTTCGATTTCAAGCTAAAAAAGGTTTAGCACATGCTTTGATCGTCTTTATACTATTAAAATTAAATGTCAACTCCATGAATAGAGAAAATACAGACAAACAAGATATCTTAAATTTGATAAAAATTAAAATAAAAATCCCGTTTGAATTAAATTTGATTTGTATTTTTTAAAATATAAATATAAAATTCCATAAAAGGCATTCATGTTTTCGTTCGAATTTTAAATTTATTCAGATTTCTTTTTAGAATACATTCTAACCTATCTGACAGATTTTTAAAATATATCGTACAGATTCTTTTCTATGACTGTTGAATAAATAATCCACCCAGAGTTGTTCAAACAATTACCAGTTTTTTAAAAAGTTCAAATGAAAATTTTGTCAATAAAAGTATTTTTGTTAACGGATGAAAGAGATAACTTATGAATTTAACTGGGTGATAAGAAAACATCGTAAAATCTCATCAGCAATTCGATAAAAACTGTTTAAATTGCACCTTTTTTTAATATGAATGTAAAATTTCAATAAGAAGAGATTCATCTTCTTTTTAAGAGATTTATATTTATACAGAACATATTTTATAAATTCATCTCTAAAACAATTCAGTAAATCCAAGTTTTCTTTAAACAATTATTGGCTTTTGAAACAATTCAAATGAGATTTCCTCAAAAATGTTTTTTAAACCAAAGAAAATGGTGAAAATGTTAATGAAAGCAACTTTTACATCTTCATTGGGGAAAAACCCCATAATAACCTCCGTGGAAAATTTCGTGCAGTTATATAATAATTAGAAAGTATTGAATAATAAAAAATTAAGTAGTTTTACTTTACAGGTGACAAAATTGCATGTGTTTGAGTGCATATACCTTAAATTAAATTTTTAACTAAAATAAACATAATTTCTAATAAAAAAAAAAAAAAGTTTCATAAATTAAATAAAATGGCAATATTTTAACCATTCTAATGTGAAAATAAAAAAATTTTAAAAATGTTCTCTAATAATAAACATTAAATAAATATTTTATCAAATTTATCTCACTCATTTATTATAAAATGTGCTTTATTTGAAATGTGCTTTATGTCTGCATTTGAATTTAAAAATATAATAAAGTCACATATTATTTGTTAAAAATTTTATTGATTCAAAACTAATGTTTTACAAACAACTTGTTACAAAATATTAATGCTTTTATAAAAATAAATTGTCACATTTTAATTAGAACTAATTAATTAATTATCATACAATAGACTTTATAATATGATAAAATTACCAGTTTTATTTATAACTTTTTCATGAT
Organism: Caerostris extrusa; assembly: GCA_021605095.1. Classification (NCBI taxonomy): domain Eukaryota; kingdom Metazoa; phylum Arthropoda; class Arachnida; order Araneae; family Araneidae; genus Caerostris; species Caerostris extrusa. Next base: position 74,311 of record BPLR01019022.1, on the reverse strand, counting down.
ATTTGGCTGAAAGTCAAATCTCTCCCTAAATAAAGACTTAATAAAACAAAATAGGATATTTAAGTGTTAAAATTTTAAGTTATAAAGAACGAAATCTTCTGGTTAAACTTCACTTTTTATAAATTGAAATTTCAATAAAATTTCTATTTACAGATTTATATCCAGAACATATTTTAACATATCTTACAAATTCATCTCTAAACATAATTCCGTAAATCCAAGTCTTTTTTGAATAATTATTGGCTTTTTAAACAATTCAAATGAGATTTCATCAAAAAAAAATTTTTAAAGCAAAGAAAATGATAAAAAAGTTAATGAAAGCAACTTTGACGCCTTTAGTTGGTGAAAAAATAACCCCATAATAACCTTCTTATACGAACTGAAAGTGTGTATTACGAGTAAATTTCAGCTTTGTAAAATGGCATAAAAGTTTATGAAAGCCAGTGGCAACAAGACGAAGCAAACGATATGAGCTAAATTGGAAGTAAAGAACATAAGATGGAAGCATTCGACTTCGAAATGTTGAAAGGGATTGAATTTAGGACCTCAGACTAAAAGCACTTTCGAAAGATTACTGTTGCAGTTGAAGAAGGGGAGGGCTTTTAAGGGCAGAGTTGATATTGGATTTAGCTGGCATTGAATCATATAACTTTCATAAAAAAACTGGTGCTCTTTTCTCGGTTATTATTTACAGACAATTCACTCAGATCTCAATTGGATTTTTGTAAAAGATTTATTGAAAAATGAAATTTTTTTTACGTAAAAAATAAAATGAAAACTTTTTTGACAATGTAGTATTTAATATATAATAATCTGTCAATTGTACAATTTTTATTGTCATTAGGAAATGTGTATCTATTGGAAAATTTTGTGTGGAAACTGAAAAGTATTGAATGCTAAAAATTAAAATTAAATAATTTACTAAGGAAAACTTAATTGTTAATAAAAAAAAAATTTCCATAAATTACAAAAAGGTTAATATTTTAACCTTTCTAATGAGAAAGTAAAAGTTTCAAAAAATGTTTTCTAACAAATAACATTAAATTAATATTTTATTATTCGTTGATTTATGAAAAATGATTTGTGAAAAATTTCAAGCGACTCATAAAATTTTACTAAAATACGAAATTTTAATAATGATTCATAATTTAAAAACTTTAATTATTACTTAATCATTTAATTTTAATTCTGATTTAATTCCTTATTAATATTATAAAACAAATGCAAACTTGTAATATTTAATTTTAATCATTTTTATGAAAGCTCTTTAAAAAAAGACCACAGAAAATTTTTATTAATTTTAACTGTTGTGAAATCATTTAAACTTAACATTTGTGCAGATTTAGTATTGTTCTATGGAGATATATTTCTAGTTTATTTATAACGACATAATTTTTATATTTGTCGTTATAAATAAATATTATTATCTTATTATTTTATAATATTATTTTTATAATATTATTTAATAATATTATTTGTCGTTATAAAAATTATAACGACAAATAAAATTGCAACCAAAATAGTATGGAAGTTTTTCATTGATCACTATGATAATATTTATTAAACATAGCAATTACTTTTAATTTGTAAAAAAAAAAAAAAAGTATACTTGAGAATTCAGGATGTAGAAAAAAAAAAAAACCAAATCTTAAATATTTAACTTTTAAACTAAAAATTTCAGTTTTAAGGAATTAAATTAGAACTCATTAATTTTTTTATTTTCAATAATATTTAAAAAAAAAAAAACTTACAAAAAAAAATTTCATACATATTGGTTAGATATTGTAATTATATACTATAAACTTTATTGGTTCATATACAGCCTTGCCCTCAAAATAGAACAGCATGCCCCTATTTCCTCTCCAAGCACAGTGAGCCCTATGTATAAAGAAAATTAGGAAGCAAAAGCACGCACATTCTAACAATAGTGCTGTCATACATATTTTACTGCCAGATACTGCAAGATTTCCCCCTAAACTTCTTCCGTTTTATGTTGTGCCATCCATTATAAGAAGGAAAAACTAGGACATGTTTTCGGGAGCCGGAAAATTTTTGCAAAGATTCAGATCATATTTATTGTCCTTGTAGTAATCCCATTTTATAATGCTGCAGAATCTATAAAGTATATGGGCATATTTTGTAGAAAATATAGTATATACTTTCAAATATTTATAGAGGCATTATACGACAAAATGTTTTTTCGATATATGAGATATGCATTAATTTTTATTATGAAGTGCCTAAAATTATAAAAACAAAAGTCCTAATATTTATTAATTAATCATTGAATATTAGATTGAATAATAAATTAATATTTAATTTAATACTCAACAATAAATTTAATTTGTATAATCAATCGTTTTAGAAATTATTCTAAAATAATTTGATGTGTTTTAAATTAATGATGGATTCCTACCAATGATAATGACACATAAATAGTGTGTAGATAGATGGTATTGTTTGGTATGATAGATATGTAATAATAGATGGTATATATCAATTATGTTACATATAAATTTTTAGTTAACTATAATAAAAATAAATACAATTTAGCTTCTTTCAAAATCATGCACACAAATTTCAAATGCACAAAAAATAATAAATTGCAAAATAAAATATTATTAATAAAAAAAAACTGTAGCTTACATAATTTTTTTTTGTTTAAATTGTATCTTGGTGAATTTTGAGAAATTGATTAAACTCATAGTGTTTCAACAAAAATATATTTCAGTAAGAATTTATTGGATAATGATTAGTTTAATTAAGTCAGAATAATTAGCCAGATAATTAAGCTAGAATTTCAGTAAGGATGATGAAGAATAAATCCATCTATCATACAATACAAGCAAAATGGAAACTTAAATCCAAACGCAATTACAAAGGAAATGTCTTATTGAAATTTGGGGAATTGAATGGCATTTTGTAATAAGGATAAGAATTCCACAAAGACAAAATTGCTGTAGCAACTTTAGGTTTAATTAATTTGCTTTTCGGAAACTTAAAGACAATAGAGGTTTTTTGCATACCGTACGTTAGTTACCGTAGGACGTCCGTTAGCTTTTTTTCTCCCTAGCGCGCAAGCTCATAGGAAACATAATTTCCTATGACCATATGCGCTAGGGAGAAAAAGCTAACGGACGTCCTACGGTAGCTAACGTACGGTATGCAAAAACTCTAATATGTTTTAGCTAAAAAGATTCCTTACTTAGTTGCTTATTGCGTAGTATTTCAAACACAACGTAGTTGTCACACACATATATATATAAAAAGGATTTACTTACTTATTGTATAAAACTATATCTGGCAGCCATATCTTTTCACAAGGTATACGGATTTTCGTCAGATTTTCATATTCTATCGGATTCCAACTCAGATAGTCATCCATCCATTCCTGTTAAGAAAATAACGAATTCATGAAATAGAATGAAATAAATAAACGAAGCAACAAATTATATATATTATATATAACTGCAGTTGTGTCCAATTTTATACTTGTTCAAGATACAATATCTTATTATATATGCTACTTTACATCAAATATCTATAACACTATGTATGCATAAATTTGTTTCGAAAACGTTAAAAATAAAGACAGAGTTCATTATCAATTGTTAATTTGTTTTGTATAATACTTGTTATGTATTTTATTTATTAACTGTCCATCAATTGTCTCGATAGAAAAAGCTTTGTTTAATTAATTTATTTACTTATTAGGCGCCTATGACGTATTTGCTTTGAAATGCTAAAAATTTGCATATCCTACCTAGATGTGCACGCATGATGAACATTTCATGACTTTTGGAATGCTTCCTTCTTGATTGCGTTTTGGACGGCCTACAGTTATATACAATATATATATATATATACATATATATAATGTATATAACCATTGGCAGTAGCAAGAATCCTACCATATTATCTCATATCTGCTGCCTTTTTTATTTCCTTTGTCCATAATTTTGCAATAATTGCTTCTACTGTCTGTTTATTTATTATCTATTACTCTTTTTATAATTCCTATAATAATTGATTTGATGAATATTCCTTCAGCTCTCTGATTTATATATTCTCCTATGTACTGTTTATTGTATTACATTGCTTTTAAATTTTTTTCTAATATCTTACCTAAAGTTTTTATATATTTTCGCATTTCATATTTCATCCTTTTTCAATTTAAAAAAATTTTGATATTCTGTTCTGTTTTTGTAAAAATTTTCCCCATTGTTCAGCTTCTGTACTTCCAAAATTGAATGATGCAAAAATTTTCCGCACCCATTTTGCGTCCATTCATTTCACCCGCATCATTCCCAAACTATAAAGGGGAACTCAGCTAGGCACAGTGATGCAGTCGTAGTAGTAGTAGTAAGAAACCACCATCAACGAGAAATACTACTGTGCCCCCCAAAAGTAAGACCAATTATTATTTTTTTCAAATTTATTTCATCGCTTTCAAAGTAATTCCCTTAGGAACACAATGCACTTATGCCAACTTTTTTTCCAATCCTCAATGCATGCTAAAAGTCATCGGCAGGGATGGCCTTCAAAACGGTCAGCGATTCACGTTAAATCTCTTCAATCGACTCAAAACGGTGTCCCCGGAGTTGGCTTTTGAATTTAGCCAGAAGTCGCAAGGTGGGAATACGGTCGTTGTGGAACGATATGGGTTTCATTTTTTTTTGGCGAAACAGTCACAAAGAATCAATGCAATGTGAGCTGGCGCATTTAGTGTTTTCGGTACCAATCGAGATTTGACGCGTTTGAGGCCCAAAATGGAATTGACCGATTCTTTTGAAATTTCAACATCATCAGCAAGGTCTCTAATTGTAAATCGACGGTTTGCAAACACCAAATCTTTAATTTTTGGACGTAAGCTTCGTCGGTTGAGGTTGATGGTCGAACAGAGGGCACTTCGACTTCAATGCGTTCTCTAGCTTCTTTGAACTGATTATACCACTTCTAAACAATGCTTTCTGATATAGGAATGCTCACCGAATGCCTTCTGCTACATTATATACATTTCCGTAAAAAAATTTAATGCAAGTTCTTTGCTCAAGTAATTGAGACATTTCAAAATTGCCAGAATCAGTTTTAGTGTCTCACAAAGCCAAGTGTAAACTCAAATACTAATGCATATTTTGAAGTCAAATTTCACATAGATGTCAAGGACATTGCCAGCAACCAAAACAAGAAAAGAAAAAACTGACATTCCATAAGCCCCGGGAATTTTAAATTAAAAATTGGTCTTACTTTTTGGACAGAGTAGCATAATAGCAAACCGATAAAAAAAATTGTTTAAATAAACTGGATCCACCATGAATTCGCACGAGAGCAATATAGTGGACAACGTCGGGATAGAAAAAGATAAATGATTAAATAAATTTATGGTTTTAAACAATAAGAAGTTAGTTAGTCATGGCTTTGTTAGTTGTAATTTATTCGGCTTCGCCTTATAGTGATTTCTTTATTAATTAGTAGTCTTTTAACTTTTCAGTAATGAATTTTTCGGAAGCTAAAAATTATATTTTTGAAAGTCAACAGATTCCATAATTTAATTAACGCCAATATCTAAAGACGAATACACCCATACCTGGCCAGTAATTTGTACTATGAGAAAGTTCCCTTAATGTAGAAATTTTTTTCTAGTATATATTTCAAAATTCTTATTTATTTTAAATTTTTAAGTTTGCAGATTAAAAATAAAACAAGAATTTAATTAATTCCTGCTATTTTTTCATGCTTTAGAAAGTCCTTTAAAGTAATTTTCATTCATTTTTTTGAAATTTATCTGGCGCCATCTATTGGTATTATGCAAATTAAATCTACAAAAAACTAAAATTAGAAAAATTTAATTGAATTAATGAAAAATGTATTAACATCAAGTTCATCCGCTACAAGTTCAAAAAAATGTATTTGAACTTGAGAGGATGAATAAAAGTATTTTATTAACGATTGAAAATTTGAACAAGATATTATAGGGAGAGTGCCAGCTAAAAAGGAATTGAAAAAATATAACAATAAAAAATCGAACGTTCTTCACATAAAATATTTTAAGCCATACCAACAAAACTAACGTTACAAATGCGATTTTATAACTTTTCTGATCTGAAATTTCGTTTGTATTCATGAAACACATCAAACTTTATCAAAGAATCAGTTTTTATCTGTAATTTTATAACTCTATGAGTTACACTTGCACATTATTTATACATTTTTTGTTTTTTTTACTTGCACCCTGTTTGTACACTTGTAAAGTTTTTACATTTTGACGGCAAATAGTATATAAAAAGTACGAAATGATGAAGAAATTTAATTTTACAGTATACATTTTAAAATGAATAAACTTATTTATTTTACATAGCCCTTCTTATGTTTCTTGTTAAAAATAAAAAATATAACAATAAAAAAATCCAACTTTCTTCACACAAAATATTTTAAGCCATACCAACAAAACTAACGTTACAATTGTGATTTTATAACTTTTCTGAAATGAAATTTCTTTTGTATTTACGAAACACATCAAACAATTTCAAAGAATTAGTTTTTATTTATAATTTTATATTTCTGTATTTCACTTACACTTATTGCCACTACTTGCGATTACACTTGTTTTTCTGATACTATTAAAGTAACGACTGAGATGGTGACAATGGATAAAAAAAAATGCCCATTTCTACAAGCATCCCTAAATACTGAAAACTAATACAAAAAATTTCTTTTGTTATTGGTTACGTAACACATACGTAATGAGTTGCATACAAACTTCCGTAATTAGTTTGGTAATTACTTTTTGCAATTTGTAAAAAAAAAAATTGCTAAAAATACTTTTAAGTTCTTACTTAATTACCGTTTAAATTGCAGCGTAATTATTTACACACGCTTTCTCCCTTTCCAATTAAGTGGAGAAAATTGAATTTCCTTTAAAACAATAAATCCAAAACATTTTCATTAAGAATAAATAAAATTTCAATTGTTGTGCAATTAAGTAATTTTGTAGCATTTATGTTTTCTTAGAAGTACAATTGTTTTGCATATTACTTTAATTAATACTTTAATAACTCAACTAGAAAGTTAATTTTCCCTGGAGAATTTTACAAATTTATTAATAAAATAATTTTTGTCTTTCTATTAAACTTACTTGGATATTTTAAAAGAAGAGAAGTGTTAACGAAAGTCAATTAAATAATGCTATAACTAAGAAAATCAAATAAATGAACTTTTAATAAATCACCATGGATTTTGCATTTAAAACTTAATGAAAATGAAAACAATATAATATGGTTATACCAATTAAGTATTTTAAAATTATTTTCATAAAATATAGTTGTAATTTTGTAATTTTATTACTTTTGATACCTTCCAAATAATATAAAATTGAAAGCATCTTGACTATTCTCGGAAAATTTTAAATTTTTACCCCAAACTCCCAATTCAGTCATACTGTGCTTAATTAGTTGGAAAAAGTTTGATTATCATTGATTGACTGCTTATTAAAAAGGAGTGAAGTCGATGGAGATTATAGCAGAGTTTTTAACATTTTATCAGGTTTTACCTTAATACGAAATACGGATTAGTTTTTCTTAAAAGTCATCCTACAATGGAATTCCATACACTTACACACCATATGTTTCTATACTGTAACGCGTTGGTCTATATAGACCTCTAACGACTTCAAGAAGAGGGCCATTTTCAGGTTCATGGGAACACTTTAATTTTTATTTATATAAACATTAAATATATATACTGGACTTTATTTACATAAAAAATAAAAATTAAAGATAATTTGATTCACAAGTGCAGTTCACTAAAGATCAGATATTTTTAGAGTTCTCGAGCCTACACCGATCTATCTATTTCCCCGGTCTGCGACAGACCTCAATGATCAAATTATCATAAGGAGTGATACACATAACCACAAGGGGCTAAATTTGGAAACAGGAGGAAATTCCTTCCTGTTTTGTCACGTCAGAGAAAAAAAAAAAAAAAAGAAAAAAGCACTATTTGTCTACTCGTTGCTAACGCTCTTTCTTCCCAAAATCTCCCTTTAAGAAAATTCGTCAAGGAGTGGGGGTCAGCTTCCATGACTTCTGATTGGAGTAGACATTTTCTCAGTCCATGGTCTATCATCAATACCGATGAAACAACTCATGGTCATGGTGTAGTCCATATTCCATCTGTAATTGTTTCGACCTCTGAAGGTCGCACAGACAATCGCTAATTTCATGAGGTCTCATTATTCATGACACCGAATTTCTGCCATCAGATTTGAGTGACACGCTGTTCTCATTAGTAGAAAACACTAATTGCATGCAATGTAACTAACCGCAACATTTCTTATTTATTGACAAATTTAGTAATAGTTTTTTATTACGTAGTCAAAGAATATACATTCCTCTCTGCTGAGAACAAAAAACCCCAACTCTTCCCGTGGGAAGAATGCTACAACACACTGCATAATAACTTCACCAGTATAGGTATTAACGTACCTGTATGTTGAATTGGTTAATTAATGAAAAATTAACAACTTCATAAATAAATAATATAATTACGAATAAAAATGCATATAATTTTATAATTGTAAAATATTTTATAGATTCATTAATCATTACAAATTTTAGAATTCAATAAAATTTTCTTAATTGATTTATTTACTGTATTTTTATGAATATTTGAATTATTTGCATGTAAGAGACCTGTAATCGTAAATTAAATTAGTCGCATTGATTTTGTCGCATCCATTATGTTTTTAATCATTTTAATTAATAATAAAAAATGTATTAAACTGAACAGCATTTTAAAAATATCTGTATATAATTAAAATACTAATGGACTGTTTTGTATGGAAGAAAATATTTATGGAAAGAATGAGTATATCAATCAATCACATATGGAACTGAAACCTCAAAAATTCGGATCAAAATTTAAAAACTTTTAAAGCAGGAAAGTAATGTTTTTGACAGATTTCTGCCAAATAAATCATTTTTCAAAAATATATTTGAGAAAAAAAATTTGTATTTCAACTCAGAAAAATTTGAGAATTTTTGCTGTTGGTCTTTTATTTAAAATTTAAATAAGGCTCAATAGTAATTAATTCATGTAATTTATCTTTTCCATACAACTTATTTGATTATTCATAACCTTAAATTCTATTAACTAACAGTAAAATTAAATCTTAGAAATACGAAATAAAAAAAAGCCTTTTTAACTTTATTAAAAAAATTAAATAGCTTTTAAATTTATTTCCTTTTAATTAGTTTGTGATGGCTTAATGTTGTCACTTGGGTTTATGAACAATAGCTGGGTTCGAAACCCGAGAAGTGAAGCTGAACCAAATATTCGTCTAAGTCAGAGTTGAGCATGATGACTCGTGTTGGACTCGTGAAGTTTGGTAAATGATCATGAATCCCCCAATCCTATTCCTTGTGGTATTCGTTCAAAATTGTTGTAACACATTATGAATACATTGTAATAGGCTTCTTTAATGCAATCCTTTTAATGCTGGATTTATTACATATTTGTCTTTATAGTGCAGAATGACGACAAAATGATCGTCATTTGAAAATAATTGCGTTTTGTGTTCATTTTTTTTTTTTTTTATTTTCATAGAGAAATTAATCTAACGTCTTCATATCGATTGTAAAAGTAACTTGAAAAAAAAAAAAACAACGGGCTTTTATGCCTGTGAAAAAAAAAGGTATTCTTTACATCGATCTGTCTGGGTTAAAAGGTACAAGAAATTTTTTTTGCATGACAGTACGGTATGGAAGGAAATATAGTATTTGGATGGATGGGAATTCTGAAAATGACATACATTTTGTTTGTACCATAACTATTTTTTTGCCCCAAATAATTGTTTGAAAATTGCATAGTTGTAGAGCGAAGAACGTTTTAGGTGTTTAGAATGATATAATCTAAAATGTCATGTAGAGCAAATATTTTTCTTCAAAAATTTAGAAATTTATTTTTAATTTATCTAATTATTAAGTGTCGAGCATAGTCACATACTGATATTCAAAATTAAATTAATTTTTACTTTTGGTAAAATATCTCCAGAAATAATAGATAGATTGTAATGAAATTTGATATAAAAACAGTCTTACAAAAGTTATACTAAACACGTATTCCAAGATCGTGGGCAAGGAATTAGAGGCAGAACATGATTTAAAGGAGGATTAGTTTAAAATGATAAATAAAAATTAGTTATAGTAACTTTTATAAATATAACTTTGCCATGTTAATTCATACTGGAAATCAGGCAGTTTATGTGTCCCTATGAATGTCTGACTTACTGATCTAGAAAACAGTTTTCAGTCTTGGAGGATATTAGGTGATAAAAAAGGAGTTTTAAAGGCCTTCATAAAACATCGCATACATACCTCTATACGGTTTAAGTCTGAAAATATGGTGGCTAATATTTATATGGTTATCCATCTGGTGTATAACTTAACATTCCTGAAATTCGTCGACCAGATGAGTTCCATGTGCGCGTAATGGTGAACACGTTGTAGTGCATTAAATAATAACTATCTCCACTCCTGAAAGGGCAAACATATAACTCCAATATCCTGTTCCTATTCTTCATAGGAGTTCCTGAACTTTGTCAGAAACTCCTGTCGAATTTATGTGAAGAACTCTTGTTCATTCCTGATCTGTGTCATTTAACTATTTTTGAATTCGAATTCAAGGACAACAAGGATATTTTACATAAAGTTTCCTTCGATTCAGTAGTTAACTCATGAAATGTTTTGCTGTATTGTAATTGTTTAACTATTGACTAGTTGTGCATATTCTTTCCTAAACAATTGACTTGTATGCCAGTCGTTAATTGAGTTGATCAGTAAGAAATTAATTCGTACTGATGATACGCATTGCAATCATTGTTTTGAACAACAAGTAAACGTTGGATATTTATAACGGAGATTGCGCTTTGATAATAAAGTATTATTCAAGGCTATTCAAGGTTATTATTCAAGGATTTCCATAAAAAGTTTGTGAGTTTTCTACTATATAATTTACAAAAGGTGAAGATTTATATCTAAAGTCCTTCCAGAATGCGATTCAGAATCCCATTCTCAAACAGTGACATACTAAAATGCTGTTCCCTTAAGTAAAATAATTGGACTCAATTTTCAACATACTAGCAGTTTTAATGGGTAAAAGTTGAAAATGAAAATATCAGAAAATAAAAAAAATTGTTTGAGTTGGATTACTGAGATAAAAATATTATCGTTTTAAAATGCAGTTCCAAAATAAATCATTCATCATTAGAATGGCACATATATAGAAGATTCAAAATATTCAGTGTGAGACGTGGGGAGTTGAGGAAGACACTACACTGCACTCACATTTTATCTTTTATTCTGGACAAATGTTTTTCAAAGGTGGCGTATTTTTGGAACCACAATCCTTATTAGGGAGCCCAAAGCATTATGCACCACATCACTCAGACCACCAAAAATAAATAAGTAAATCATAAATAAATCTTAATCAAAACTGGCAAAAGAATTTTCTTTACAGTATAAACAAAGATATATGACCGCATATCTATAATAGGTGATATTAAAAGGGCATTAAGTAAATTGTCTTAATTGTAAGAACACGAAACCTTAGAAATACACTTCTTATTCTCAAGTCAAACGCACTATGCACCACATCACTCAGATCACCAAAAAAATAAATAAGGAAATCTTAGTCAAAACTGACCAAAAAAATTTTCCTTACAGTATAAACAAGGATATATGGCAATATATCCATAATAGGCGATATTAAATGAGCATTTAGTAAACTTAAAAACTGTAAGAACAACTGTAAGAACACGAAACCATTATTTGGTATTTTAAATTTCCTTTCTTTAAATAATGATTTCTTGTTCTTAGAGTTAAGTAGAGCATGTTTTTAGATCACAGAACATGGTAAAGTTCTTTAATCTCCTTCGTCTTAAATACCGAAGGAAATTCTTCAAGTATAATGAGATGACAAAAACATCCAAAAATAAGATGAAAGAAAAGCATTAAAGAAATATTATTTATTTCCTGGATGTAAAACAACAATGCTTAGAATGACATTGTTTTTGAGTCCATCATTAAACTGATTTACCGTTCAAAGAGATTTAAAAAATGATCACGGTAAATCACTTAGCAGACCACAAACAATCTTTTTCTCGTTAGCATAAATTGATCCTTCAGCTGTTGCAACATTTGATAGGTAAATTAGGAATATGATAAAACTTCCTTTTGCAGATAAATAAATCTTTAGATTCTACTATTGATAAACATGTCATATATTTTATATTATTATGAAACTGAACGTACACATATGGAACATTTATTTTTTATGCTGAAAAGTTTCTAAATTGAAAATAATTATTATGAATTAGATAGGAAAGAAGTGTTTTTTAAAAGAAAACGATGAATTTACGGATAAAAGTTTTTCAAATATAGTAGCATTTGTGATGTAAGCAATACTGTTAAAAATAAATGTAAACAATGTCAACATCGTAAATATAAACGTTCTAAAAACAAATGTTAGCAATGTAAACAAGATTTTTACAACAATGTAAATGTAAATGTTCTAAAAAATGGAAACAATATTATAAAAACAACATAAATATTATAATTGTAGATGACAAAATAACTATAAAAATGAATGAAAAATTAAGATGATGATAAGAACTGTGTGACAATTTTTTTACATTTGTGAAAAATGAGAAGCACCTATAACCTACGAATATATTAAATCTGTATTGTGTTTATTATATTTATAGTAAAATCAAAGATCAGCGACTGCATTTGTGCAAACTTATTTATTTATTTTATTGTTTTAAAACTTCTATATTGTATTTTATAAATTCTGCATTGTATTTTATAAATGTACTAAAAACAAACGTAAACCATATTGTAAAAACAATATAACATTACAAATGTAGTAATGGTGATGTATAGTTAACAACTATCCTAAATATGGATTCAAAAATTAATATGGGGTGATAAAATCTGTGTAACAATCTTTGTACATTTGTTAAAAATGTGAAGGACCTGTAACCTACAAATGTATTAAATCTGTATTATATTTATTGTAAGATCAAAGATAAGCGACTGTATTTGGGTAAATTAATTTCTTTAATTTATTATTTTAGAAATTCTGTATTGTATTTTAGAAATTCTGCATTGCATTTTAGAAAATCATATAAAATTCAAATTTTTAAATACAGAGTTATTTAAATGTAATTGAAAAAAATTACAAAACCTTTCTTTCACTTTCAAAAAACCGTCCCTTGAAAGAGATTGCACTGCAATAATATTACACTTTTACATTAAATAAATGATCACAAATAAAAATAAATTATCATAAATAAATAAATGATAACTATAAAATATACTTCTGTTTAATTCATTTTAGTTAAATGTTTAAAAATTGCTAAACCCCTCTTTAATTTTTGCAATAAAAAGATTTTTAGTATCAAAATTTTTTATTACAGTTTTTTAAATATAAAGTACTTTTTTTGAGGAAAATATACAAGATATGTATAGCAAAGACTTTTAATTACATTCATTTCTTTATAATCGAGATAAGAAAATCTAAATGGTTTAAATAGTTTGAAAAGACAAAAATATGATTTTCTCCAAAAAATGAATGGATAATCAATTTTTTTTTTTCTACAATCATATTCAAATTTTTTTTATTCATTTGATAAACTTAAAATTATATTAAAAATACAAAAGTAAAATGCAACTTAATTAACGAATTTTAAAGAGTTTTTAGATTGTGTTTGAAAATTTTTAAATAAGCATAAATATTAAAAAATAACTTATTCTAAAAATATACAGTGAGGTATAGCTTTAGCAATCAAAACAATAAATATGATAGATATATTTTTTAAAACTTTAATACGGCTTAGAAATTTTTTTATCTGAAATTTATATAAAAGTAGGAAAAATAACGATTACTAATTTTCTTCTTAAATGATTAATTACATGGTTTTGCAAAATGAATTATAATTACCTTTTCATTTTATTTTATTTTAATTATTATGTCTATTTAGAACAAAAAAATATAAAGAAAATGTACAGCAAGCTGATGTATAAAGGCGAAATTGAATTTACTTAATTAACAAATAGGAAAAAAAAAAGAGTTAAAAACACTAAAAGAGTGGAATTCAAAATAAATATTTTTCTAGAAATTCAAAGGAAATATCTGTACTAAATTTAAAAAAAATTGTCAATGAAATGTTCACAAAATATAATGGATAAATCTTAATTGATTTAAAAGTAAATAAAAATTTATTAATTGGCAAATAAAAATAAATAAACTAAAATTTTAGAATTCAAAAAGAAAAAAAAAAAATAGATTAACTGTGTATCAACTTGAAAAAAAGGAACTGAAAAATCTCAAAACTCAACTAAGATAATTTATCATCATAAATATTTTTCGGAGCATTAAATATTTAAAATATGATCTGAAATATTTGCTACTGTAAAAACATCTCAGGATAGTTTGTTATAAAACACTGATTTTAGGGTTACTTTTTTTTTGAAGACCAAAATGTCTTCCTACGAAACGTGATTTTTTTATTTTCAAAGAAAACCAATATCCTACAGAGTGAAGATCTATTTGAGAAGGCATTTATATATTTATATTCGAATTCGTATCTTCAGACAATTGCTTTTTGATACCTTAGGTGATTTTTTTCACGCTCTTTAGCTTGAATTGTTTTATCATCCATCGTTCTTTTCTGTATGCTTTTCTTGTTTTCCAATGGAATTACTACAACCGTTGCAGTCACGAATCCTGTGGATAACTTGATTATCTGCTGTTAAAGAAGTTTAGTTTCAGTCACGCTCGAGTAACTGAAGATGCTAGCCTTCTTTTTTATTTTCTTTTATTTAAAGAAGAGGCTTTTTGTTAAAGTTTTATTTACCATAAAGAATTTGTCTTCAGCAGAATTGATTAAAACATCTGTATAAAAATTCTTCAACTGAGTATTCCCCTTTTGAATATAAATAATGTCATTTAATAAAATGGAAGATTTGAAGAATTTTTCTTTTTTGAATTTACAAAATAAAAGACATGGAAAAAAAACAATATTAAACAATATCTTTGAAACTCTACTAAATAATTTGGTATAGAAATTTCATGAATAAAATGAAAACAATATATATTTTTGAATTAGCTTGTTTGTATGGGTAAATATATTAATTATAAGTATTATTTTGAAATGCATTTTATTTCTACAATTGTTACATACCATAAAATTATTAGATGCAAAAGAAAATATAGCTTTACTATGTTTTCTAATTTAACATTATGAATCAAATTAAATTTTTTTGATTATTTTATGTTATGAATTATTATTTAATAAAAAATTTTAAGAATATTAATTTTAATTTTAAAGATATTTAATACTTTTTTAAATCGATTGTTCTTAGAATATAATTAACTAAATAACATTTATAATACTTTTTGAACTTATATTCACTATTGATGTTTTTATTTATTAACATTAAATAAATTTTTTTTTTTTGTGTAATAAAGTTATATTATTTTCAAAAATGTTGTTTTTTATTAGTGGACACTTTAATTTAAATAGTGGGTTTTATTTATTTAATTACATCGGTGGACCTCGTGTTCTTAATGTATACCACTAAGAGGCCACCGTTGAAGGATGGGGGTAGGGAATGGGGTACCCCTAACAATCCTTTCGGAAGGATTGTTAGGGTAACTGTCTCGCATGAGTGAAAACCTGGAATACTTCCATTAGGAAGCTTGACTATGTATGGGAAACGTTTAATGGGTTTAATAAAGGACACTTTTATTTGAGGATTTCGGCACTGAAGTGGCTAATATGGACAAGAGTTGATATGTATAAAGATGTACCTAGGGGGCGCTGTTGTAGTACACCATTTTTTGATACATAAATTTGGTACGAACTTGTGCATTTGCTAGGTTCATTAACGGTATAGACATGGAAATTTATATTGGGGCTTTATTTGTTCGTCTGTGTCTTGTTTAAAATTGTATAAAATATTTTAGTACAAATTTAGCCCTAATTGTTTTCCGTTTTTCTACAATGAGTATCTACGCAGTGACGTATGTTATTACAATAATTTTAAAATTTCAATAAAATTTATAATAATGGAACTATCTTTAGAATATCACTAAGTGAATGAAGATTGATATAACTTTATGATATCATTTTATAAAATTTTCTGTGATGCATTCAGAAAAAATATTTTTATTTTTATTTTCGTCAGACGTTAAATCAATATTACATTTTATAGTGAACAGAAAAATGTATTATTCGTTATCATGTACATTATCAATTTAGAAGATATGGCGATATAAAAGTAAATACAGATCATATTTCCTGAACTGTTAGTTTCAATTCTAAACACATAAAATAGCAATGTAAAAAGCATCGGAAAAAGTTTTTCAACAATCTTCAATTCAGAAATTGAGAATTTGAAATTAAATTGGGACATTTCAGTTAATGAGTAAAAGTTATTTTAGATATTATTAAGGATTGTTTTTTATTATTTTAAGGACAAAATCTATTCATTATAATCAGAGAGTAAAATCAATATTTTAGATACTAACACAATGCTTCCTATAACAAAATAAATAAATAAAAGCATAGCTTAAAACCTTTTCCATAAGTGGCAATCAAATAGGATATTTAATATAGGTGTCGTTTCATCATCATTGTATCCATTGGAAGAAAATTATTACCATTACTATCAATTAATTATGCCATTTAACGAGAAAATAAAGCATAAATTTGATACTCACTTAATTATTAACTTTTCTTACAAAAATAATTAAAACATTTCTAAAAGAGGAATTTTTAGCATTTTTGGAATAGTTTTTAATACATCTTGAATAGAGATTTTTTAATAAATCTTGAAAGAAAAGTGATACAAACAATAAAAAAGCAATGTATGCACCTTGAAAAAGTTTTTTTCAACAATCCTCAATTCAGAAATTGCGATTTTGAAATAAATATTGGGTTCTACAAATATAAAATATAAATTTTATTTGTATTTGTTATTAAAGCAAAAATAATTTCCGAGGAAAATATTTTCTCCTTAATGATGAATATGTTCAAAAATATTTAGTTAAATTATATCGATTCCTATATTTTTTATCTTAGCATAATGGTTTTAGTACGAAAAGAGTTTTCTTATTAAATCTCCAAAAAATATTTTCATCATTTAAAATCTTGAATTCAAGAAATTTTGTTTGGATAAGACTTTAGAGAACAAATACTCAAAGAATATAAAAGAAAAATGAAGAGATTTGTATCTTTTTTTTTTTTAAAAAGAGATTCTTTCTTTTAATAATAGACATGTATTAAAAATTCAAGTAACATACATATGCATCATTAAAGATGCAAAAGATTTTAAATCATGCCTTTAGAAATACTTAAAATAATTATTTTTAATCTTTGCATATGTAGATAAATTCAACCATATTATATGGAAAACTCAACTTATTTAAGGAAAATCAAGAAAAGTTCAATAAGCCATATAAGCATTGATATGATCTTTGGAAAATTGAAAGTGATCATAGAATAAGAGAAAAAGCATTATTGAAATAAAAAAAAAAATAAAATAGAAAAATACTTTGTAGTAAATAGAATTGTATGAATTATAGATAATATTCTACAAATTATTTCCATTTCTTTTGTAACACATTTCAATATAAGAAATGTGTATATATCATTAAATCACTAATTTATTTTTTATTTTATTGTGTAATAAATTCATACAAGGTTAAATTTAATTAAAAACATAGAATTCATTATTTCAAATACATCCAAGTAAAATTAATTACTTCAAACGCATCCAAGCAATGTAAACATTTATTTGTTTTTGTTAATTATGTTATTAGTTGACTATTTAAAAACATTTTAATATTTATACACGAGTATAAATAATAATCTTACCACAATTAACCATATTCTTGTAAATGAAAACCAGATGCTCTTTTTCAAAATAAAAACTCTTGTTTATTATTTAGAATAACAGGACTTTAACCTCAGTTTTAAAATACTATATTCAACCAATATGTATTGTAAGAA
This sequence comes from Caerostris extrusa, assembly GCA_021605095.1. Taxonomy (NCBI): domain Eukaryota; kingdom Metazoa; phylum Arthropoda; class Arachnida; order Araneae; family Araneidae; genus Caerostris; species Caerostris extrusa. The sequence goes on along the minus strand of BPLR01019022.1, from coordinate 56,238 downwards.
ACATTGTTTAAAATTCTTTTTCCAATTAAGTTTGCGAATTAATTTACTTCAAATAATCAATCATTTACCTTTGGAAAAAAAAATTAACTTATAATTAGGTGAGGATTCAAACTTCTAATGGATTGCAATTATGGAAAAAAAGTGTACTAAATTGCGTGATAAATTATGTAGTGTGTGTAAGAAAATATAAGAAAGGACAACCCAAAACATAAAAATCCAATGATGAATATGTACTTGGTGAAGAAGGAGTTTAGTCTCAGATCTCTTAAGTGATACAAAATTTCATGGCTGTTTTTTGAAGTATAAAATCAAAGTTTACTTAATTAAGGTTAAATTACCGTTTAAAATGACATATTACACCAGACACGTGCTGTTACTACTTCGAAAAATTGCTGTAGTGTCTGCTCAGTTTCAAATATTTTGACAGCCTAGAATTGATTATAAATGTAAATCTGCACTCATACATAAAAGAGGATCATAGATTGTCGATATATCAAATTTATGCTTAAGATTTTTTTAATGAGAAAGAGTGAATGAGATTTCATGTAAATGCAACTCGGAAAATATTCGTTATTAGTTATTTTAAAGATCAATAAAATTGAAAGATAAAATTGAAAATATTTTGTTCAAAATATCATGTTCAACTCATTTTCCATTATGTAAAATAAAAAAAGGCATTGAATACGATTCTTTTAATTTTTCGTAACTTATTAATATTTTTCTTGTACCAATTTAAACAAAATTTTAAAAAAAGTTACAGAAACATATTGCTTTTTTTTTTTAATTTGAAGGAAATCTAACAAAAATCTTTAATTTGATTTGACTTGACTTGACTTGATACTTTGAGATGTATGCTAACTGACGCTGTTTTATCTCAATTCATCCCAATATTGATTAAAATAGTACAGATACAGAATTTGGCAAAAGAGAAAATGAAACCTTTATAAAGGAACTAATCTAAAACTCGAAATTCGTGAATTCATTGCCTATGACGGCTTACAAATTTCATTTTACAACAAAATAATTATTCGTACTTTCTAGAAACGGAAAGAATATAAATAAGAAGAGTAAATTTAAAAAAGAAAGATCAAATAGATCATAATATTTTAATAATTAAACGATGATTAGAACATATGAAGTACAACTATCTTAAAAAAAAATCTAAAAAATCTTTAGAATGTCAAATAATCGCATAGTTTATTTATATACTTTATTTGTTTCGTTTAAAATTTTATTGAGGTTAAATTTATTATTATCGAAATCTTATTATAGAATAAAATTTTGTTTAATGAAAACTATGTGAAAACACAATAAATTAATTTTATAAAGAAATAAGTACATAGTGTTCTATATAAAGTTTAGCTTCTAGCAATCATTTTAGGGATCAAGTATATTTCTTGAAATAACACTTTGGACATTAATAACTTTAAAATGTTATTGGTGTGACAATCAACTTCAATGTTCATTTAGGAGTTCATTTTGGATGTTTGGATTCGACATTGAACATTATTAACATTATTGTTTTTTTTTTTTTTTTTTTTTTGAAGAAAAGTTTATTTTCTGTAAAACAATCACAAAAACTGAAGGAAGAATCTACAGTGGATGATATTCTTTAGAATATATATATATATGTAAATCAGAATAAATCAAATAAAATAAAAGGAAAGAATGAAATAAGTACAGAATAAAATTAATTGTTATAAGTTACTTTTATAAAGAAATAAGTACCTAATGTTAGATATAAATTTAGCTTCAAGCAATCATTTTAGGGATCAAACGTATTTCTTGAAATAACACTTTGGACATTGATAACTTCAAAACGTTATTGATGTGACAATCAAGTTCAAAAAGTCATTTAGGAGTTTTCTTTGAAAAAAAATAATGTCTAATCAAAATTGATGTTTGATTTCGACATCGCCGATAACATTATTAACATTATAGTTTTTTTCAAAGAAAAAAGTTTATTTTCTGTAGAACAATCACAAAACTGAAGTAAGAAACTACAGTGGATGGTATTCTCTGAAGTATATATGTACAGAATAAAACGAAACTGCAGCAATTCCGTAGTAAATCACCCATTTCCTTCAAGTATCTCTTGATAAACGATTCGCTTCCAACTTCAACGGACCGTTAACTGAGGAGGTGAAAGACTTTCAATGGGAAAAAGAAGAATTTTGAAGAAAAAAACATACTAAGACTGTTCTTTCAATATTTTTTTTGTGTAGCTGTTTTTGTTTGTATGCTAGAAGTTATTTTATTGTAAATAGTGGAAAAAGGGTATATGGAATTTCAATTAAAATAGGAAAGACCTCATTTTAAAATTAATTGAATAATTTGTAATGAGTACTTAGAAATAATTTTTTTAAAATAACCAATTCAAGATGTTGCTATATACATATATCATTAAATTATATCATACATGTATCACAAGCTATGTATCATTAAGTATGCATCACAAGTATGCACGAATTTTTTTCTCACGGGGAAGAGTTTTCGCATTTCATTCCCAGACAGAAGAATGTATGTCATTTGAAAATATATAATAACCCATCACTCAAATTTGACTATTTAAAGCTATAATGTGGGTAGTTATATTACATGCAATTAATGTTTTGTACTATTGAGAAAACCTGTCACTCAAATCTGACAGTAAATATTCGGTATCATGTATAAGGAGATTCAGGAAATCAGCGAATGTCTGTGCGACCTTCACAGGTCGAAACAACTACAGATTGAACATTTATTATACCATGAGTTGTTTAATCGTTGTAATTGATGATAGACCCCGAGCTAAGAAATGCCTACTCCAATAAGATATGAGGGAAGCTGTTCCCACAGGATTCTTGACGAATTATTTTATAGAGAGGCGACAAAAACCAAACCTTTTGGAGAAAAGGGGAAAGTTCTGTGACGTGTAGACAAAGAGTGTTGTTTTCTCTTTTTCGCTGAAATGATAGAATAGGTTGGAGTTTCAGCTTGTTTCCAAAAGAACACTTTTATGGTTTCGTGTATCACGTCATGTGATAATTAAGATCTGCCGCAGATTCGATGTAGACTCAAGAGCTCTGAAAATCACAGATCTTGGCGTGAATTGTATTTATGATTTAATCGCCTACTTGTGATCAAATTTTATTTTAATTATTTATTTCCTGATATAATAACCCAGAATACATTATATATATATCACATATAACATATATCATGAAATTAATTACATACCATTAAGTTAATATAGTTTTTTTTATCAAAGTTTACAAAATGATTTAATTTTATAATTGCTCTTTAGATATAGCATAATTCTGAAAGTCTTTGCAGTTAAGCTATTGAGAATTGTGCAATAATTTCGAGTAAAAGGTAATTTTTAGAATATTTGATTTATTTCATTTAATTGCTATAGTTATTTTAACATACACAACAGAATCGAAACACGATACTATGATAAATATATCTATATCTATATCCATAAAATAGTGCTTATATATGTATATATATATATATATAGTTTATGATTTCCATAAATTATCCACACTGTGGGTAAGCTTTCTCGCATCTCTTCAAGAAATTGTAAATCACTCCATCAATTTCTGAACCACCATTACCACCTTTCCCACTCCCATGTTAGTTAAATTTTTTATCTGCTTCCATATCAATTCCCTGGCTGGATGTATGGCGCTGTGTATCGCTTGATGGTTACATCAATCGAAAGCTCATTTTGTTGTTGATGCTACGTGTGTGCTCCTGTGGTCGATAAGAGTCAGCTGTTACTTTTGTGCTTTTGTTAGTTAAGCAAGTTTCCAAAGTTGTTTTGTTTTCAGATTTGTATGTGGCTTTTTGCTGTGCGGGCTTTTTCGACTTTTGGTCAATGAGAAATCCAACGACGTCTCGTTTTGGAAGCAAAGCCGAAGATATATTTGAATGCACCTGTCCTGAACAGCTTGAAGCAAAATGGGCAACATTTCAAAGGGTTCAGAATTCTAAAAAATTCGTAAAATTACTAGGTGGTTAAATATATTGCTGAAATCACACCATGGTTTCTGCGATGAACCATAATCAGCATTTGGTGTTGTGCTTTATACAATCAAAAAACCTATGGAGCGGTAAGGAAATTTAATATTATGATTGCAAAAACTAAATGGCTCCCCATTAAACAAATTAGCATTCTTAGCATGGATTACTATTAGTGGCAAATTTATTCAAAATTGTAATTAAGTAATAATTAATAAGAATTGCAGGTACTCAAGAAAGAAAATTATTTCTAAAAGATGATTATTTTCTCAACCCTTTCTTAAATGTACTACTGTCCAAAAGTAAGACCAATTTTTTTTTAAAACTCTTTATTTATTCTTCCAAATTTATTTCATCGCCTTCAAAGTAATCCCTCCGGACACAAGACACTTATGCCAACGTTTTTTCCATTCCTCATTGCATGCTAAAAGCCATCGGCAGGGATGGCCTTCACAGCGAGGGACGATTCACGTTGAATCTCTTCAATCGACTCCAAACGGTGTTCCCGGTGTGGTCTTTTGAGTTTAGGGGAATAGTCAGAAGTCGCACGGTGCGAATATGGTGGTTTTGAGGAACGATATGGGTTTCATTTTTTGGCGAAAAAGTCACGAAGAGTCAATACAGTGTAAGCTGGCGATTCAGTGTTTTCGGTACCAATCGAGATTTGACGCTTTTGAGGCCCAAAATGGAATTAACCAATCCTTTTGAAATTTAACATCATCAGCAAGGTCTCTCATTGTAAATCGACAGTTTGCAAGCACCAAACCTTTAATTTTTGGACGTGAGCATCGACGGTTAAAGTTGATGGTCGACTAAAGGTTCTTCATCTTCAACACGTTTTCTGCCTTCTTTGAACTGTTTATACCCCTTATAGGAATGCTCACCGAATGCCTTCTGCAACGTTCTATACGTTTCCGCAAAACAAAATTTAATGCAAATCCATTGCTTAATTAATTCAGACATTTCAAAAATCTCTGAATCAGTTTTAGCGTCTCACAAAACCAAGGTAACTCAAACGCTAATGAATATTTTGACGTCACACCATTGGACAGTGCCAGCAACCTAAAAGAAAAAAATCTAAATCCATAGCCCCGGAATTTTGAAAAGAAAATAGGTCTTTTTGGTACACAGTGAACAGTAGTAACAGTGTGTTATGGGGACGGTGTTTCAAAGATTCCTCTTTTTACCTTTTTAACGTTAGGCCCTAATCATCTTGTTGGATCGTAAAAATGTTATTTACACATAATTCATTCCGCGTGACTTACATTTCTTCGACTAAATTTATTGCTTTTACATCATGAGACAAAAATAGGTGGCAATAGATAATAAAATGACAAGAAACTAATTCGCAATTTCATCAGTAAACGCTTAATTTGTTTTTCTTTTTAAAATAAAAAAAATAAGTAAATAAAAATTAAATAAAATAAACCAAAACAACTCATGGAAAATTTGCCTACGGCCTTATTTAAAACCATAATGACATTTATTTTCAACAGGTTATGTAGTAGATTTTTTGGTGAAATTTAATAAAAGTCTAGATCTGAGGTCACTTTGGAAGGTTGAACCTGAAATATTTGTGTATTTATCAATGCAAGTATTTAATTAAGAATTAATCAAGGATTATATAGCTGATACATTCATTTGTGTCTTAAGACTCAGACGCAGCTCAAAGAGAGAGCTCCACGTCATGTATATGGCGGAAAATTATGTAGGAGCTAACAGATAGCTAGAAAAACATTCAAGAAATTCTCTGAACAATGAAACGATTTCAAACTCTCTGTCACAATCCGAGGTGGAATTACACTTTCATTCCAGCTCCTTTTTGTAGGAAACAAATGAAAAGTCTTTGAAGTTCCATGTGATGAGTATCATTGATGAGACTCATTTAATATTTGAACAAGTAATATAAAAAAAATTTAAGTCAATTCCTACTTTTTTTTTCACTATATTGCAGAAAGTCTTTATAAATAATTTTCATTAATTTTTTTAAGATTATCTGGCGCCATCTATTGGTAGATATATGCAACTTAAATCTAAAAAAAACTAATATTAATTAGTTAAATTTAATTACTGAATTAATATTTGTAAAAACTGTCTTAACATTCAAGTGTCATCCACTACAAGTTCAAAAAAAGTATTTGAATTTGAGGGATGAATAAAAAACGTTTTATGAACGATTGAAAATTTGAACAAGATATATATATAGGGAGAGTGTGATCTAATAGAAGGAATTGAAAACTAATAAATTTTTTGATTCAAATTGAGGATTGCCTCAACTCCAAAGCTTTTATTATTATGATGAACGATGATCCTAACAACATGATCCTAACACTATCATATTTCCTAATTGGAGATGTCTTTCTTGGCTTCTCTGATGATTATGATAATGTTAATATGCCTAATATATCTTGACCTTCGGTTGAGTTTGCTATAAACTTTGTCTTAATGCTTTTAGAGACCAGGCGACGAAACTATTTGTTTGAACTACTTTTAGGTTAACTAAATCCAACAGCACCACAATATTACATTTCATGAGCATCCCACGCATATTTTTAAAGATGAATGATACTTGATATGCAGATTAATTATGAATTTAGTTATGAATATTAATTATTATTATGTTTTCCATAATCAAACTCAGCAAAAAATGCACTTTAAGTTTTCGTATTTTTATTTTGAATCTTTTATTATAAAAACTTTATTTAAGTCCTTTCTGTTAGTTTAAATCACAAAAAATAACTAAAAATTAAATTTCTAAGAAAAGAATTAAATGTCCATGCTGTCTAAAATCACTTGTTTTACATACCTATAAACACATAAATAATTTTTCTTTAAATTGATAGTAGAATAGGTGTAGTAAAGAAATATATCTGAATGGAATTTCCTCTCTCCCCATTTTTATGGTTATAGAAATGTGTTTTTATATTGTTCATTTTATTAAAGTCATTATGGATAATAAATATTTGAAACTTGATAAGTTTCTACAATCAGAAAGTTTTTATTTTAAAAGTAAATGTCTTAATTTTCTAATATATCTGTATATAATACAGAGTTAAAGAGAAAACATTTATTTATATCAATAAAAATACATGAAATATTATAATAAAAAATATCCATAATATCTCAAGTGAAAATATTTTTGGAAAAGAAATTTGATGTATATGGTTAATTTCTTCAGTAGTTGTGGATGGTCTTGTTGGCCAATGGGGTAACACTCTGACATTGGTGCTTCAGGTTCGAATTCTGGCAATGGCATGGATGTTTGTGAGTTGTTCGAATCCACGTTAAACTGTAGGTTACTGTTAATTAGCCAAAAGAATGCACAAGATTACCATAGAGCGACAAACCGAACAATTAAACTATAATTAAAACAATTCAAAAACTTAAGAAAATAACTGTCTGATCTAAAAATGTTATCTTAACTGCCTAGATAATTTAACTGTTATTTAAAGGAAATATCCCTACAGTCAACCAGCAGAAAATTTTTGATTTATCAATAGGTTGAAACATATCAGAAACTTTATCATAGCAACATATGGAAACTGAATTTTTCAAAATGTATAACCTCTACAAAACAAGATCTAACTTGAATAATTACCGGCAATTTCAAACTTCTGTAATTAGAAGCAAAGCGAGCAAAAACCAAACAAAGATTAACTCGCCAAACAAACATTTATCACCGAGTGTTTTTGCGCCATGAATTACTTTCACAGAACTTGGAAAATTAAGAGAACCTACAAATCTCTGTCTCTAATGACGTAGTGATTCCTCAAGTCCCATTCTGAGGAGCATTTATCAACGACGGTCAACTGCCAGTATCTTTCGCGTCGAGTCCCTGGTAAGCGATAGCCTTTTTATTTCAAGCCACTCTCGTGTCCCCCTACTTGATTGATGAGCGGATCCACAGAAAGTCTTTTTCTTGCAGAAATTAGAAACCCAATTGATGACAAAAGAATCTTTGGACAAAAAAAGCTGCCGTCCAGGATATGCTGGTGGTCAAAGCTATGGACATCGCTGTGGAGCCATTAATGAGAAGAATTAGACACTTTCTGTGGATGATTGCCTTTTCATTACCAGTTAATTGCAGTCTCGTTGCTCCGCGAAAGTTGGATAATTAGAACTAATTGTGCAAATGAATATATCACCTCGGTCAACAACTATGAAGACAGGTTAAAAAGCCGGAAGATTCTCGATTATATAAGATACAATTTGAAAATACTGCCATTATTTCAGTTTTCTTTGAGTTATACTGTTCAAATATATTACAATATATTGATGAATATATTGTAATATTTAATGAGTCCTTATTGTAAAATATTTACAGTATATCTTTTGGGTTTGTAATAATCAGAAAGCTTTTATTTTAAGAAAATGGCTTGAAATAAAGATCATCGCACGCTTATCGCCTTAAACCTAAAATATATATAATACATATTTAAAAAGAAGCATTCATTTTTATTAATAAAAAGAAAATACCTAAAACATTATAATACAAAATATCCATAATGTTTCCAAGTAAAATTTTCTTGAAAAGGAGGTTTTAAGTATATAGTTAATTTCCTTTCAGTAATTGTAATTAAAACTATTCAAAAACTTAATAAACTTCTCATTTAAATATTATTTTATAGTGCTCAGATAGTTTAACACTTATTCAAAGTGAAATATCTCGTATAGTCACCCAGCAAAATTATTTGATCTGTGTATATATTATTTATTACATTATAGGTTAAAATATATCAGAAAACTTTTTCTACAGTATTAACTTAGGAAACTGGAATTTATTTTTCAAAAAGGATAACCCTACAAGCAAGATCTAACTTGAATAATTACCGGCAATTTCAACTGCTGTAATTAAAGCAAAGCGAGCAGAAAACCAAACAACGATTAAATCGCCAAACAAACATTTATCACCCAGTGTTTTATGCCATGAATTACACAGAACTTGAAAATTAAGAGAACCTACAAATCTCTGTCCCTTAATGACGTAGTGATTCCCTCAAGTCCCATTCTGAGGAGCATTTATCAACGACGGTCAACTGTCACTATCTTCGGCGTCGAGTTCTGATAAGCGATAGCCTTTATTTCAAGCCACACTCGTGTCCCTTTACTTGATTGATGAGCGGATCCACAGAAAGTCTTTTCAGCAGAAATTAGAAAACCCAATTATGATGACAAAAGAATCTTTGGACAAAGTGCTGCTGTCCAGGTTATTTAAAGGGAGCCATGCTGGTCGAAAGCCGTGGGACATCACCGTGGAGAATTAGAGAAGAGAAGAATTAGACACCTTCTGTGGATGATTGCATTTTCATTACCAGTAATTGCAGTCTCATTGCTCATGAAATTGATAATTAGAACTAATTGTGTAATGAATATATCATTTCGGTCAACAACTATGAAGACAGGTCAAAAGCTGGAAGATACCCGTTTATATAAGATACAAATTGAAAATACTGCCATTATTTCAGTTTTCTTTTGAATTATTCTGTGCCTCAACTACATTGCAAATATCTGATGCATATATTGTAATATTTATAATGAGTCTTTATTGTAATATTTATTTAAATCTTTGACTTGTAATAATCAGAAAGTTTTTATTTTGGGAGAATGGCTTGAAACTGTTAAGGATATCGCACGCATAGTTAAAAAGCCTAAACTCAAAAATATATTTCATTATAATACATAGTCCAAAAGTCTCAAGTGAAAATTCTTTGGAAAAGGAAGTTTTTATTAATAAAAAGAAAAAACTATTCAAAACTTAATAAAATAATTTCCTAATATATGTTTCTTAATTGCTCGTAAAATTTTCAAAGTGAAATATCCGTACAGTCCACCTGCAAAATGTTTTTAACTTATCATTAGTTAAACATATCAAAACTTAGCAGTAACTTAAGAATCATAAAACGACAATTTCAACTTGTAATTTGGAGCAATGCGAAAACCAAACAAAGATTAACTCGCCAAACAAACATTTATCACCCAGTGTTTTGCGCCATGAATCACTTACAGAACTTGAAAAATTAAGAAAATTTATGTATATAGTTAATTTACATCAATTAAAAACGATTCAAAATTTAATAATATAACTTTACAGTCAATATGCTTTAACTGCCTAAAATTTTTTTATTCTGTGTATATTATTATTTTTTTATTACATTATAGGTTAAAACATATAAGAAAATTAGTCACAGTATTAACTTAGGAAAACTGAATTTATTTTTCAAAAAGGATAAACTCTACGAACAAGATCTAACTTGAATAATTACCGGCAATTTCAACTGCTGTACTTAGGGAAGCAAAGCGAGCAAAAAACCAAACAAAGATTAACTCGCCAAAACAAACATTTATCACCTAGTATTTTGCGCCATGAATTATTTTCACAGAACTTGAAAATTAAGAGAACCTACAAATCTCTGTCCCTAATGACGTAGCGATTCCTCAAGTCCCATTCTGAGGGAGCATTTATCACAGACGGTCAAACTGCCACTTATCTTTCGCGTCGTCGAGTCCTGGTGTAAGCGATAGCCTTTATTTCAAGCCACTCTCGTGTCCCCCTACTTGATTGATGAGCAGATCCACAGAAAGTCTCTTCAGCAGAAATTAGAAACCCAATTATGATGACAAAAAGAGTCTTTTGGACAAAGTGCTGCTGTCCAGGTTGTTAGAGGGCCATGCTGGTGGTCAAAGCCGTGGACATCGCCGTGGAGCCATTATCATGAGAGAAGAATTAAACACTTTGTGTGGAAGATTGCCTTTTCATTACCAGTTAATTGCAGTCTCATTGCTCATGAAAATTGATAGTTAGAACTAATTGTTTAATGAATATATCACTGTCGGTCAACAACTATGAAGATAGGTTGAAAGTGAGAAGATGCCCGTTTATATAATATATAAACGGGCAAATATACAGTTTTCTTTTGAATTATAGTTTGCCTCAAATATATATTACTATATATGGATGCCTATATTGTAATATTTATAATGAGTCTTTATTGTATTATTTATATTGAATTTTTTGGTTTGTAATAATCAGAAATTTTTTATTTTAAGATTAGATGTCTTAATTTTCAAATATATCTATATATAATACGTAGTTAAAGAGAAGCATTCATTTTTATCAATAAAAAGAAAATACACGACGCATTATAATAAAAAATTTCCGTAATGTCTCAAGTTCAAAATTTCTTTCAAAAAAAGAAAGTTTTAAGTATATAGTTAATTTCCTTCGGTAATTGAATTTAAAAACGATTCAAGACTTAATAAAATAACTTTATGACGTAAATATTATCTTAACTGCCAAGATAATTTAACACCTCTATTCAAAGTGAAATATCCACATAGTCAACTTACAGAAATTTCATGCTAATTGTAAGGAATATAGGTTAAAACATATCATTGAATTAAAGGAATATAGATTAAAACGTATGAGAAACTTCGTCACAGCCTTAACTGGCGAAACCGGATTTCTTTTTTCAAAAAAGGAACGAACGAGATCTAACTTGAATAATTACTGACAAATTCTCAACTGCTGTAATTAGGAAGCTAAAAGCGGAGCAAAACCAAACAAAGATTGACTCGCGAAACAAACATTTATCAACCAGTGTTTTTGCGCCATGAATCACTTTCTCACAGAACTCTTGGAAAATTAAGAAAATTATATGTATATAGTTAATTTACATCAATTAAAACGATTCAAAATTTAATAAAATAACTTTCACATGTAAATATTACCTTTAACTGCCTAAATAATTTAACTCTTATTCAAATTGAAATATCCCTATAATCAACCTGCAGAAAATTTTTTTAATCTTTCATTATAGGTTACTACTTATAGAAAACTGCATATTAGAAAATTAGTAACAGTATTAGCTTAGGGAAACTGAATTTATTTTTTCAAAAAGGGATACCCTCTACGAGCATGATCTAACTTGAATAATTACCGGCAATTTCAACTGCTGTAATTAGAAGCAAAGCGAGCAAAAACCAAACAAAGATTAACTCGCCAAACAAACATTTGTCACCTAGTATTTTGCGCCATGAATTACTTTCACAGAGCTTGGAAAATTAAGAGAACCTACAAATCTCTGTCCCTAATGACGTAGCGATTCCTCAAGTCCCATTCTGAGGAGCATTTATCACAGACGGTCAACTGTCACTATCTTTCGCGTCGAGTTCTGGTAAGCAATAGCCTTTTATTTCAAGCCACACTCGTGTCCCCTTATTTCTGATTATCGAGCGGATCCACAGAAAGTCTTTTTCAGCAGAAATTAGAAACCCACTATGATGACAAAAAGAGTCTTTTGGACAGTAAGAGCTGCTGTCGATGTTATTTAGCCCCCCAAATAACATGGGACAGCCGACAGGGCCATGGACAGGGCCATGCTGGTGGTCAAAGCCGTGGACACGCCGTGGAGCCGTTAATGAGAGAAGAATTAGACACTTTCTGGGGATGATTGCCTTTTCATTACCAGTTCATTGTAGTCCCATTTCCATGCAATTGGATAATTAGAACTGATTGTTTAAGGAATCTATCACTCGGTCTTCGTGTAATGAATATATCACTCTCGGTCAACAACTATGGAGATAGGTTAAAACCTGAAGATGCCCGCTGTTTATATAAGATACAAATTGAAAATGCGGAATGCCATTATTTCGGTTTTTCCTTTGTGTTGTGAAAATAAATATATTACAATATATTGATGGATGTATTGTAATATTTCTAATGAGTGTTTTACATTGATTTTTATTTGGATTAAATATCCATTAAATGAATACATTAAATTTTGGGTAATTCTTGTAATTCATGCTGTTCTATGATAGTCAGTAGAAATTCTGTCACTAATGACAGAAATTAAAAAAGGAAAATAAATAAAATATGCTATTTGTTGTCACGCACAGTTTTCATTGAATTTATTAAAAATATTTTATTGATTATTTTTAAAGAAACAAAAAATTACTAATAATAAATAAATACTAATAATAACTAATATAATAAAATAATAATAATTGAAAATCAATAATTATAAAATAGTAATAGCTATCGAATTTGTTGTCATAAACTTTTTATCAGATACATTAATTGCTTGACTAATGAATGTTGTATTGTCGACTATAATATAAAGGTGATATTATTATGCACATTATCCATCGATTTCGCTCTAATTATAACTAATAGTTTTATAGATAATTTTTACGAAATTTAATTTTAACGGTTTACGAAATTTGAAGGCTTATTCTAAAACATGCTTATGTAATAAATAATATATGATTTTGTATTTCATACTAATTATTCTTAAGCTTTTGTTTTTATTTATACAAAATTGCTATGATGGTATAAATTGCAGATAATGTATAAAAATTTAAAACAATTTTAATTAAATTTTAAATATTAAAAGCCTTTCAAATTTGAAATAAAAATACTTTTGTAAAATTGATATTAGTGACAAATTTCAAACCTATTTCTTTCTAAGCATTCTGATTATTGTGTGTAATTAGTTCTGAAAAAGAACTCTGGATGATTTGACATTAGTACTGATTAAAAATTCGAGAAACACATACGAACAAATCACTAAAAGTTTTTGAACTAAAGGTCCACACAGAAATATTTTACGAACATTAATTTACAAATAAAGTTAGTAGGAAAGATTTAAATAAACAAGCATTAATTTTTTATTATTAAACATTTTTGTCTAATTTAAAAATAAAATAAAATAAGTCCAATAATAATATATTAAAGTATGAAAAAATGTACATGCAGATGTTTATTGTGGTTATATGGGATTATCCCTCTTATCTCACTGCTCAACCTGGTAAAGGTAAGAAAGGAATTTCGTCTTATAAATTCATATTCTAAATTAATAAGTAATTAATTTTTAACTAATAAATAATGATTGTGACTACAAGTATGATCCCAGTACCAGAACAACAAGTTTCTTATTCTTTTCTCCTTTTCCCTCCCTTAACCATCCTTCGTTTTTGACCATTTCTATAAATTCATCCTTTTTAAAAGATCATGATGATATAATATTCCCTTTCTAGTTATGCAGCAAATAAAGCAATGCATATTCTATTTTAATCAACATTTACCCTTAATGCTCCTGTCAGTGCTTCATCGTTCAAATCATCTTAGCCAGGGTGAAATTTTTAATGTATAAAAGTCGTCTGTGCCAACTTTTTTCTAGCTAAACAAACAATACTTTCTTTACTGGAGAAGTGCAGTCGAGGGCCCAAGAGATATTCAGGTTTTTCTCATTAATCTGAATTTATTTACCTTGGAGAACAAATAAAACTCACCGTTTCTTCTCCTTTGTCATTAACGCAACGTTGTAATTCTCTGCATTCACAGATTGTAAGAAGACAAAGACATTTCTAATGATAATTTGTTATAGCAAAAAAAATAAATGTATTCAGACGAAAACTTCCAAGTTACCGCAGGATGTAATCAAACGTGTTCTTAGGTGAATAAGTTCATTACACGTGAGTACTGTTACAGTTCAAAGAATTCTAGATATACAGCATTTTCGACAGATCATATAAAGATATAGATAGATTATATACAGATAGATTTTTTAAAAGGTTATTTTATTTAAAAAGATTATATTAAAGATTTATTTATTTATCTTATTAGATTTATTTATTTATTTTTGATATATTGAAAAAAATATTTTTTCACTTGCTACAGTCAAGCAGGACGTTAGTTGTTAGCACTTGATTTTTCGTCTCTAGAAAGAAAATTAAATATTTTCAAATGATGAACATACAAGTATATGTATATGTTCTTCCCATGGCAATAATATTTAAAAATAAACATCTGGTAAATAGATCTATAAAAACATAAAAAATACTATGGTTTAGGAAAAAATGTTTTGTTTAATACTTCCTATGCACACACATATTTTTAAAATAGAATTAATCTCGATGTGGGTCCGCGTTAGAATAAACCCATTGGTAGAAAGGCCATGCTTGTCGTAAAAGGCGACTAAAATGGGTACTCAGTGCCCGGGGGATAATCTGGTGGAGTAAAGTCAAACTTCTCCTTTGTGTGCCCCATGTCTCTGTGCTGCAAGGTCAAAGACAAAAAGAATCTGCATTTTTTATCTTTTATCATGACGTCACGAATTCATAGATTCGGTCTAGATGTCGGTGTAGACCAAGAGGGATAAAAAAAAACAACAACAAAATAGAATTTATAAATTTGTTTAATAAATTCACGATTATACTCACTTTTTAAAAATCATTGCGAAATGGTAGTTCAATTACAATTTGATTGCTTTAAAAATTATTATTATTAAAAACATTACAAAATATAATTCTAATATTATATAATAATTATTAAAAATTATATACATTTTCTTTTTAGTTATTTTCCCCTTTCGTTTATAAAATTTTCAGTTTTACAAATGTTTCAATATAAGAATTATTGGCAAAATAAAAATAAATCACACCTTAAATAACCCTTTTAACTTTAAAAATAAAAATTAAAAACGAAAAATACGTTAAAATTTTTTTTGATTCTACTGAAAATTACATTTATTACTGTTCCTCAATCGAAAATAATTATATCTTATTATGACAAATGAAAACGTTTCTTTTCGTTAAAAAACACCTTCCAGTCCATTATAAAACTTTAAATTGTTGTTATTATTTGTGTATTCACGAATTCATTCAGCAACATATGATCAGCGAATATTTAGAAATAAACAGTCGATCGAGATGATGTTATTTGTAGAAGCTGCTAGTACCACTTTACCACTGCTAGTGAAAGAAATCTCTAACAGTGAGCATCTCAGGTGCAATTGATTTTTGTCTTGGGGAAGTACCATAAATACCGACAATCCAATCCTTTCCATCTAATCATGGACTGGTTTGAGCGCTGCTTCGTTAAGCATCAATCATTCTAGTCCGCGGAAGATAGGGCGCAAGAAAAAATATTCCCATCGTACTATAAATCCTGGTTTGTACATGACCAGTCCGCCTGATTGACACGATAATACAGGACCTCACAGGTCGAGCACATGGCCTGTCCGTCTCATCTGGTGGAGGAGATGGTGATCTTCTTCAAGGAAAGGCTGCGTGTTTGCCTTTCGGAGAGGGATTTTAGGGTTGGACAGATTACACCTGAACAGTTGATAGTTAACGGTGAGACATTTATTGTGCAGTTTCTTGAAATGTCAAGGTCAACGATGTGAAATAAGGTTGAAGTAGGTTTAAAATTTAGCTAGGGTATTAGCAATAACTAAAATTTTTTTAATAAATAAACCTGGATTGCCATTGAAAAAGAATGAAGAATATCATGGTAAAGGTCATAACTGGCTATTATATTTTGAATAGTTTATGTTTTTTTCATGGCTACTGCATCTTGGAGATTAAAATGGCTGGCGTATGATGTCTAGTGATAAAGTAAAACTTCGATGAGATTTTCTATTCTAATGATAACTGAATTGCTCAATCTCTGAAAAATTACCGCTCTAATGCTTCAAGATCTCTCTTAGCGATTCAAACCTACTCGACCGGTTAAAAGGACAGAGTTTAAGAACTGACCATGTTTCCATGTTGGCACATATCTTTCAAGCACTTGATCAACTACTTTGAGTTTTTAAGTAGAATACAACTCAATAAACATTTCAGGAAAACCTTAAGAAACCAAGCTATTCAAAATGATTGCATGAAATATGCACCCGATGCATTCGTCCGTGTGATTTTATTAGAAGAACTATTTCTTCATATAGATAAAAACAACTTTTTAAAACGGATTTTAGATACCTTTTCTAACTAAATAATCCTGTGTAAAGTAAATTGATCATTGAATGTATGGAAAATTATGTTTGAAAGTTCAAAATAATACTTCAAAGGGAGAAAGATTTTTTTTTTTTTTTAAATCTCCATATTCTGGTTCCATGTTGGTGCATACCTTTCAAGCACCTGATCAGCTTCTTTTACAACAGTTGCGAAGTATATAAAATTCAAGAAGCATTTCAGCAAACTAAGAGATTCAAATAATTGCATGAAATATGCGCCCTTGTGCAATAATCATCCGTGTGATTTTACATGAGGAATAAAAGAAGAACCATTTCTTACCATATAGAGAGATAAAACAACTTTTTTCTCCAAACGGGCTTCAAGTGATTTTTCTAAAGAATTTTTATACCGGCATTCAGTTTGAAATCTCTAGTAGCGGCGAACGTTTATTTCCTTTATAAATAAAACGAAAATTATAAAAAGATTTTGAATGAAAAGACTGCACAGAAGTCGTGAAATATTTATTTTTGTGGCCGAGATAGTCTTTTTGGTCTTAAGAAGAATGGTCTTAAGATGGTCTTAAGAATTTAAAGCTATATCATTGAGATTTGTTTTTTTCCAGCAGAATATCTGCCCATAGGCGTTCCTTTTTCAATTTCTCATTTTAATGTCTGAAAAGAAAGCCATAAACTTATTTTTATAGGTTGAAATTCCTGGATTATTTCATAGAAGGAAAAGGCGTTTATATATATGTGTGTTTCTTGTATTACGTATTAAAAGTTTGGTTCATACTTGGTGGTTTGAAATGAACACTCTATTGACCGCGCTCTTTGGGAAGATCGTCAGCTAAGATCAGACTTTTTATTGGGTATGTAAAAGGTATAAAAAAATTAGAAAGCAACATGGCAGATAATAGTTTAAACTGTTTTAATTTCATTTTAAGTTGCGTGTAACTATATTAGTTTGCTGAACGCTTTGTAAATCATAAGTTTCTATGTTAAATTAAAAATTACTAAAAATATACATATTACAATAATAGTAATATAAATATGTACATAAAATTACAGAAATATGTATTTATTTTAAGTATGTTTTATTCTTACCTTGGAAAAATATAAAATATCAAAGTGAAATATTAACAAAATATTCCAATGCGTACTGTAAAATATTTTTCAGTATATTTAGTTTTAATATCGATTAATATAAAGAATTATTTTTTAAGTTACATTCATATAAATCAAGAAAGCTATTAATTTGTAATAAAATAAATTAATAACAATATAAATAAGAAGACCCCGATGGCTGAGTGATTAGTGCTCTGGCGATCGATGCCAAAAATTTCGATTACCCAGATTCACTCTTATTTCTGGGACGTATTTGGCTGTGTAAAATGTAAGAAATATTTTAAAAACGATTATCATAATTTTATAATAAATATGTTCTAAAAAAAAATATCTATGTAATTTTAAAAGAAAACATGTTTAGGATTGTGATGTTAGAACATTTCCAAAGTAAAATTTTGTTTGCTTTTTGATTGATACTCTGTTTTTTGAAACAGATAATGTTTTTGACTGATACTGTAAATATCTTTCATTTATCCTGTGTAAAGCAAATTGGAAAGTAAATTTAATATATGAAAAACAAGTTTGAAAAAGCGCGACATAATACTAAATGGAAAGAGAATATGTTATTTTTAATCTCAATATTCTGGGTTTTATGTTAATACATAACTTTCAAGTATCTGATGAACCCTTTCTGAGCATTTTAAGTAGAATGGCACTCAAGAAACACTTATGGAAAACCTTAAGAAACCAGGTTATTCAAAATGATTGCATGAAATATGCGTTCAATGCAATCATCCGTGTGATTTTATGAGAAATAAAAAGAAGAACCATTTCTTCCCATATAGAGAGATAAAACAACTTTTTTTTTCCAAACAATCTTCAAGTGATTTTCTAAAAAGAATTTTATACCGGCATTCAGTTTGAAATCTCAATAACGGCGAATGTTTATTCTTTTCTAAATAAAACAAAAAATTTTAAAAAATTTGAATGAAAAAGACTACAGAAAAAGTCAAAAATTATTTATTTTGTATCCGAGGTGGAGGTTTTTTTTTTTTGTCAAAATAAGAAGATGCTAAAGAATTTGAAGCTACATCATTGAGATTTTTTTTTTTTCATTTGAATATTCTGTCCATAGGCGTCCTTTTTTCAATTTCTCATTTTAACGTTCGCTGAAAAGAAAAAGCCATAAACTTATTTTTATAGGTTGAAATTTCTGGATTGGTTCATAAAAGGAAAAGGCGTTTATATGGATGCTTCGTATTACGTATTAAAAAGTTTTGTTTATACTTGGTGGTTTTTAAACGAACACTACTCCTTTGAGAGCACTCTTGTGGGAAGATCGTCAGCTGAGATCAAATATTTTATTGCGTTTCAGTGGGAGTATAAAGATTAGAAAACAACATGGCAGGTAATAGTTTTAATTTTATTTTAAATTGCAGGTAACTATTTAAGTTGCTGAACCATTTTGTAAATCATATGTTTCTGCGTTAAATAAAAAAATTAATGAAATATGTATGTAGTATTTTTGAAAATATTTTTAACTTGGAAAATTTTTAAAACATGACGGTGAAATATTTGGTAAAAATTTTCTTATACGTACTATAAAATATTTTACAGTATAATATTTAGTTTTAATATCAATTAATGTAAATTTACTTATTTTAATGTTACGTTCATATAAATTATGAAAAGTTATTAATTTGTTATAAAAATGAATTTTTTTACAACAGTGAAAATAGAATATATTTTATTGTAGGGAAAAACTTTAAAGAGCAAGCTATTCAAATGACTGCATGAAATATGCACCTGATGCAATCATAAAAAATGTGATTTTATGAGGAATAAAAGGAGAATATTTTCTTCCCATCTAGAGAGATGAAACAACTTTTTTAAACGATTTTCAAAAGTTTTTCGAAAACTTTTTTTTTATACCGGTATTCATTTTGAAATCTCTAATAACGGCAAATGTAACAATCTCCAAATAACGTCAAAATTTTTCTTCCCACATAGACAACTAAACAACTTTTTCCAAAAGGGGTTTAAGCAATTTTTAAGTAATTTATCCTGTGCAAAATAAATTGATCATGGAATGTATGGAAAAGCAGGCTTAAAAGCTAAAAATAATATTTAATTCAGACAGGGAATTTTTTTTTAATTTCAATAATCTGGTTTCCATATCAGTACAGCTCTGAAGTACCTTATCGAGAGCATTTTATGTAGAATAACACTCAAGAAACACTCTTGGAAGACCTTTTAAGAAACCAGGATATTCAAATGATTGCATGAAATATGCGCCCGATGCAATCATCCGTGTGATTTTATGAGGAATAAAAGAAGAGCCATTTCTTTCCTTATAAAGAGATAAAAGCAATTTTTATTCTTCCAAACGGTCTTTAAGTGATTTTCTTAAAGAATGTTATACTGGCATTCAGTTTGAAATCTCCAATAACTAATGTTGTGTTTATTTCTTTTAAATAAAACAAAATTTGAATGAAAAAAACTACACCAGAAGTCAAAAATATTTATTTTTGTAGCCGAGCTGGGGTTTTTTTGTCCAAGAAGAAGATGCTAAAGAATTTAATGCTATATCATTGAGATGTGTTTTTTTTCAGCAAATATTTTTGTCCATGGCGTCCTCTTTCAATTCTCATTTTAACGTTCGTTGAAAAGTAAGCCATAAACTTATTTTTATAGGGTGAAATTTCTGGATTGGTTCATAAAAAGGAAAAGGCCTTTATATATATGCTTGATATTACGTATTAAAAGTTTTGTTCATACTTGCTGGTTTTAAACGAACACTTACTCCTTAGACCGCGCTCTTTTTGCGAAGATCGTCAGCTAAGATCGACTTTTTCATGCGTTTTAGTGGAGTATAAAGATTAGAAAGCAACACGGCAGATAATAGTTTATCAGTTTTAATTGCAGGTAACTATTTTAGGTGCTGAACCCCTTTGTAAATCATACCGTTTCTGTGTAAAAAAAATTACTTAAATATGTATACAGCATGTTGAAATTGTTTTTGAACTTACCTTTTAGAAAATTTTAAAGTGAAATATTTGCAAATTATTCCCGTGCTACTAAAAATATTTTTCAATATATTTAGTTTTTAATATAAATTAATATAAAAGTTAATTATTTTTATACGTTCATATAAATTAAGAAAAGTTTAGTAATTTTGTTTTCAAAATAAGTTAACGATAGTATAAATAAGATATATTTATTACTAAATCATTTAAATTTATTTTTTAATTATGACTCTAATTATTATTATTATTAATATTTTAATTTTTATTTTATTATTCACGAAAATTGAAAATTTTAGAATTATTTTATATATCAGTCATCAATATTATTCTTGGGCAATTTTAAAAACAATAAACTAGAAGGACTAGAATGGTGGCCAAATAATCATGAGATGGACATTGTGATAACATTCGGATATCTAAAATATTATTTAATAAATATCCGTATTCGAGGTGATATTTCGATAATAATGGAATTATTAACGATAGTAATGGGTCTTTAGTTATAAATAGCTGTATAAGTTTGACTATCAGCCACTTGTAATAATTGGGATTTTGAAACCATTTATTAAAATAAGTTTTGATGATATCTGGACTATATGAAATCTACCAAATTGCCATACTGATTGTAAGTAATTTCTATTAAAAATTACAAATTTCATGCAAATTCAAAAGTTTTTCTTCTGGAATTTCCACTTCAGAAGCAATTTTCTATTCTCCAATAATTAGAACACAACTTTGTTGTTGTTGTCGTATCCTCAAAGAGCACAAGAAAATATCTTTGGTGCCCTCGAATGGGCTATTGGCTGTTGATTGCCAGCTCGGGTATAAATCCTCTTCGCGGAATAGCCCAGACAACGTAGTATGGAGGTTGCTGGTGCTGGGCAATCAAAGACAGGATGAGGAGTAAGCTCGACGCAGGTTGACCCAATTTTCGTATTTTATAACGCATGAGCAGAAATTTTCATATTTTTTGTGGTGCTTCATCCTTAATCTTGTGAGAGTGGTAGGTGTATTTCTGTCGACAATGCAATACGTAGAAAGAAACACGGCTACAGTGTTAAAAATATCGTACCATAAAATATTTTTGAAATCTTCTTAAATTATGAAAGATTAAGAAAGTGATTGATTGTGCTATTTTAAGATTGTAAATAGATGAAGAGAAATACGAAAAGATGACCAGTGTATTAATTAATTGCAAATAATACATTGTTTTATAACTACATGCACCTGAGAGGGAGAAAATTGAAATAAAATACCAACATTTTAAAAAATTATCATATTGAATTGAAATTTAATGATGATTTGCTTTTTTACTCTTAAGAGAGAATGATAGGGAAAATTTTATCACAGATGAGAGGGTGGGAAAACCCCTGAATAAAAGTAATTGTGGCCAATTTTCCGTGCAGTAAGTTGATATCCTGCCAGTGCTGGTTTGGAAGCTTGCGTCGCGTGTATTACATTCTAAAAAATGATGGAGGTCCTTTATCCTGTTTAGTCAGCAGGCATTATTTCTTGAGAGGCTTTTCACAACTCGTCGTGAAACCGAACAGACGCGAAAATTCTTCTTGACAGGGTGTCAGGGCCGGTTCGCTTTATCAAGTCTTGTCGTAAAAGGTGTAAAACGGGTGGGTTCACGTTTCTCACATAGTTCTTGGTGATAAAAGGCTTTTAGAATAGCAAAAATCCTTTGGGTTTGGCGTTTAGATTCAGTTATGACTTTGGTTGGTGATTTGAGATATAGTTCCTTAAATCATAAACTTAAGATTGCATTTTTGTTTAGTTTTTTTGTTCCTTTCGTTCTAAAGACGTGGATGATTTTGAGTTGGATAATTAAGTTAAAAGTATAATTGATAAGCTGAAATATATGTTAAACAATTCTTCCTATTTGTGTTGTATCTTGTATTTTTAAAAGAGTTTTGTGAGTAAAAATTTTGTATAATCTGGAAATAAAAATTTATTGTCTAGTTAATATATAATTCTCGTTAATGATTTTTTTAGTAAAATATAAGAAATGTAATTACATTAATTTATTTCATGATTTTCGAACAATCAGTTGCGTTTGTGCTAAGGTTTCCGCATTTGAAAAACTTGAGATAAAATTTTTTAAATAAAACTTTCGTTAAAACTTTTGATCACAAGTTTTTATCACTTGAAAAAGATGATTCATTTGGAGAGAAATAATTTTATATAGATATTTTACATGATAAAAAAAAGAAGGAAAATAAAAATCACCTAATAATTTTTTCCTATTTATCTACTATATTTTTTTAAATTTATATATTTGAATAGGAGTTTTCTTAAAATATAATTATAAGTCTGTATAATTAAATATGAGATTTGAAAAGATAGTAAAATTTGGGTAAAAAATTAAGGAAATAATGTTCTGCTATGAATATGGTTGAATTGCAATCATCATTACGATATGGGTGCATCCAAGCAAAATGAGTTTTAATCAAACGATTTCCGTGCACCCAGAATTGCCATTGAAATTTTTTTTTTCAAATACCATCATACATAATGTAATGAAAAAAAGAGTTTATAATTGTTTGTTTTTGAGTAAAAATTCTTTTCTTGCAGCGTTAATTTTGCCATGATTTTCAAAATGGAGATCCCCGTTTGATTTATACTCCGTGAAAATATATGGGTGCCCATCATAATAATATATTTTTCTTTGGGTTCGTCCCTTGTCGTATTTAAGGCAACAAGGTTGTGGATGAGCTGGAAAAAAGAGCAACTTTAAAGTTCTACTGATGGTGGTCATCTCCAACTTTCATGGAACTTGCCTCTAGGGTCAAATTAGATGCAAACTTTCTCTTGGAGAAAGGCAATATGCTAAATTGCAAACAGCAAAATCCCATGCGAAAGGCAAAGGCCCAGTATATGATGATATGATTGTAAACCGTCCTGATGCTACTTTTTAACTGTGGCAGGCAGATCTCGAACATACGGCTCTTTTAGGTTTTTCAGTGGTTATCTTCGTGCTCAATGTCACGTGTCGGGTCTTAAGGTTCATGTTCTTTGTCCGAAACGTAGCTTGACTCAGCCACTCCTGCCCATATCTTGACATGCATTAGTTGACAAAGAGCAGTTGTGCTCAAGTCCTGGAGCGGGTTTTCATTGTTTGAGAACGCACTGATTCATGGACTTGGTCTAGATGTTGCTGTCGACCAATTGGGATCAGAAACAACAACAGAATGGATCAATATCTGATACTGCCATATCTTGTATACAGATAATTTCTTTTTATGTTTGAATCTCCAGTTACAAATGTCTATTTATTTTACTCAAAAATCAAAGAAACTTCATTCTTGTTTTTTTTTTTTCATTTTTATATTCCTTAATATACAGTCAAGCTTCTGTAACATAATGACGAACTCGTTGGCAAAAGGAACATGAGAAGTTTTTACACCATTTAGAAGACTACACTGCGCTATTAGACTAGTCATTACAAGCGCGGTAAGAGAAACAATAAAAGAAATTATAAGTAAACACTTGCATGGCTGATGAAAAGTGTTTAAAGTTGAGCAGAATGAAAATGATTGGTTGAAGCTCAGAAAAACTAAAGCCAAAACTCTCCCACTATGCAGATAAACTTATCGAGGCATGAACGGCAAGGTATCTGATGCTCGGTGCCAAAAATTTTGGGTTTGAGTCCTGGTGATGCCATGGATGTTTGTAGTGTTTCGGAATCCACTTTAAGCCATAGGTTCCGGTCTCATATGACAGTAAGAGCGTCCCCGATCCCAGTCAGACTTTTCACCCACATCATTCCCAGACTGTATAGGGGCAACTCACCTCTTGGAACAGGGATGTGGTGGGGTGTCCTAGTAGTAGATCAACATGTCGTCAAATCTCATTTGTATCTGAAAAACAATGATTGCAATATATGTCGAGATAGCGCTTCGAAATTTGTTAAATTTACTTCTTAATTTCTCAATTGGGTCCCAAGTGTAGTCCATTTAGCAATTATAGAAAAAATATAGTTGATACATAACTTAATTCGATATTAAAATGTATTATAAAAATTACAATACTTTTTCATTTATAACTTTCATTACTTTTCAATTTTACAGATAATTGCATGTTATTATTATTCCAGTTATTTCTGAATTTAACGATTATTTTGAACCAAAATTAATTAAAATGCATGTGACTGCAAAAAAAAAATAAATAAAAATTGTTTTATTATAATAGTTTGAACATACAATATAAGATATATTCGATAGAATTATTTTTTTTTGAATGAATAGAAGTGGTAGTCTTCAAAAATAGCAATTTGCATTTTGTAGGATTAGAATCAACATCATTATTAAATTGAAATTTAAATTCAATATATATACTTTAATAACATAGTCGATATATATTATTTTTACATACTTTTCGATACTTAGTGAAAAATAAATTATTGTTTTTGAATATGATTTGAGGAAATAACAAAATAAATATGTCTAGACATTCTATATTAAAATATAAATATGTTTCAATATCTTATCCTATTTATTTTACTACTTTAATGAGTTTAAATATTTTTGCAAAAACATTTTCTATCGAATTATTATTAATATTTCCTAATTAAAACTATTTTAATTCAGTTAGACTTGATTTTTCTCCAATTAAAGATACTAAATATTTCATTTAGAAAAAAATCGACATTTTATGGTTAGGCAAAAAATTTAGTATCTTAAGGAATACTTCGTACTAAAAGTAATAAAAATAGCCTAGAGAGAAGTATTTTTCAGACATAAATTCCTATTAAATATCTTCATTAATTAAGAAAAAGTATGTTTTTAATTAGTTCATATTTGTCTCATTTATTAATATCCGAATTATCAGCCATGAGTTATCGAAGCCTATTACTAATATATTGCTCTAATTTTTATTGATTATTGTACTGGTCTTATTGCCTGATGGCCGAGTGCGTCTGGCGCTCGGTACCACAGGTTTCGGGTTCGAGTCCTAGCAGTGCCATGGATGTTTGTAGTGGTTCGGAATACACTTTTAAACCGTAGGTGTTCCAGGTCTAACATGATCGTAGAGCGTTGCGGGGGCATTGTTACTCCGCGTCCGAGGCTTATCTTCAAGCTCCTCGCACCAGTGCTAAATGCGTAGTGCTGAGAGTGTGCTAAGTGAGTAACGTCGGTGCGGCGCTGGCCTTAAGGCATAAAAGACAACTGTCTAAGTACTTGCCAGATGCATTAGAAAAATATTGATTCAAATTTCCAAAAGAACTCAGAAATAGTTAAATAAGAAAAAATTAATCATTAAATTTTTTATTAAATTATTTAGATATCACACAAGAAAACAATTCAATTTTTAATATTTTAATTCAATATGAATAAAATCTTAATGCATTTTATTGTGTTTCAACTAATATAACTCCACTTCTCAGATTTTGTATTATGCTATAAAACTTTTTATATAATTAAATTTTATTTTATTTATTATATTTTATTTAAATATATGAAAGTTAGTTAAACCATAACTCAGAAGAAATTAATCATGCTTCTTGTAGTTTTCTAACAATTGCATCTTAATGAAATTCTATCATTATTAAATTTTATTATTATATTCCTAGGATATTGAATTTGAAAGTTCTTGTGGGTATTCTTTTTACTTTTTATTTCGCCAAGTCTCTTTTTCCGCGCCAAATAGAAATAAAAAATCTCAGCATTTTGTAACCGCAATGGCCATTTTGTTTGTTTAGGAGGGGACTTGGCGAAAACCTCACGAAAAAAAAAAATCGCCGAATAAACAAGCAGAACCCTAAAGTGCAGAACTCCAGTTCTTGTAGTATTCTGACCAATTACTTCATAATTTTCTTGGATTATTAAACATTGGTATATTCCCATGTCTGTTCAATTCAGCAAAGTATGTTCACACTTGATAAATTGAAATTCGTGAAAGGATTACAATTTTTTAAAATATCACAATCTTTTTTTTTTACAATCTTTTTATTAAAAAAATTGTGTAGTTTTATAATCTTGATTTATAAAAAGAAGTAAATTATTTTTATACTTCATGTAAAATATACTTTTGTGGATTTGTTTTATTTAAATTGAAATTTAATTCTCGTGTATTGGAATACTGTGGTCTCGATATTTTAAACTAAAACGAAATGCAGAAGCTGTTCTAATGCTAAATTTACTTACTCCTGCATTAAGAAGAGGGTATAAAAATGTTATTAAAGAATTTGACCATTAGCGACAACAGTAGGTCCAAAATGTCCCTCTTTCCCATGTTAAAGCATTAATAAAACTCTTTCATGAAAGAATCGTAGTGCACTAGGCTGGGTAATACTCACTGGCATAAATACGATTCTCACTAATGGCATTTCCTGCATATGCTATTTGAGAAAACGAATAGGTTATAATCATAATACCTTGAAGAGCTTCCCCATGCTAAGACAAATGAATAGTAGCTACCCTTAAAAATTTCCCATGTAAGGTATTTAAAATGTAGTATTTTAAATTTTTAGAGAACAATATTATTGCACACGTCGAAGTACTACTGTGTCCCCAAAAGTAAGACCAATTTTCAATTAAAAATTCCCGAGGTTTATAGAATTTCACATTTTTTTCTCGTTTAGGATGCTGGCACTGTCCTTGACATCTGTGTGAAATTTGACGTCAAAATATTCATTAGTGTTTGAGTTACGCTTGGCTTTGTGAGACGCTAAAACTGATTTCGGCGATTTTGAAAATGCCTGAATCAATTGAGCAAAGAACTTGCCTTCAATTTTTGTTTGCGGAAACGATAGAATGTTGTAGAAGGCATTCGGAGAGCCTTCCTATATCATACAGTAATGCTCAGAAGTGGTATAAACAGTTTAAAGAAGGCAGAGAATGAGTTGAAGACGAAGAGCCCTCTGGATGTCCATCAACCTCAATCGTCGAAGATCACGTCCCAAAAAAATTAAAGATTTAGTGCTTTCAAACCGTCGATTTACAATTAGAGACCTCGCTGATGAGGAAAGCAAATCAAAAAGGATCTGTCAATTCCATGTTGCGCCTCAAACGCGTCAAATCTCGATTGATACAGAAAACACTGAATGCGCCGGCTCACACTGCATCAATTCTTCGTGACTTTTTCGCCAAAAATGAAACCCATATCATACCACAACCACCGTATTCACACCGTGCAACTTCTGGCTATTCTCTGATCTCAAAAGACCACTCCGGGGACACCGTTTTGAGTCGATTGATTGAGATTCAACGTGAATCGCCGCGCGCTTTGTAGGCCATCCCTACCGATGACTTTTTAGCATAGCAAAAAGTTGGCATAAGTGCATTGTGTTCGGAGGGGATTTCTTTGAAGGCGATGAAATAAATGTAGACGAATAAATAAAGATTTTTTGAAAAAAAAATATTTGGTGTTACTTTTTGGGCAGAATAGTAAGAAAGCAATAGAACACAATTATTTTTTATATTTAATAACTGTTGATTTAATAATAAGACAAATATATGATATAAAATTAATAAAATATTTATCTGAATGTGCTGGGTTAAGGAAATCTTGTAAGTTGCAGGATTTTATTAGTTTATGCTTTTAAGGTAAAAAGGATGTAATTGGATTACAGATGTAATAGGATTTTTAATTTTTTTTTATTAGTTTAGAAGAATAATTCCATCATATTTTTTTTTTTTTTATCATTTTACGAAAAATCATTTTTGGTACGATAAATTAATCAAATCATTTTATAGAAAATTTTATTTTGAAATTAAGTTATATTTTAAATTAAATCCTTTGAACAAATGTTTTGAGCTACTTATGAACTCTTTTTCAAAGTTCTTTTAAAGAAAAATATTATTCAAAGAAAAGACTTCATTGGAAAAGTGTGAAATGAAAAAAAAAAAATTTAAGTAAAAAATAGCAAAGGAGATTGAAAAAAAAAAAGCAGAAAGATGGAATCATTTAGTACACCAAAAAAGAAAACAGAAATCTCATATTTATTTCTTTATTGTCTGGTTGTTAGAAAAATGGATACAGAAAACATCAAAATAAACTAATATGTTGTTTCCATCTAATAATTAAGAATTAATATTTTAAGGAAGTAAATTTTCTACGACTATAATTTATTATTAGTAATTTTTTAATTGGAAATCTATTATTTTTTATAGCTGAACAAAAATCTGTTTTAATGCATATTTATTGAAAGTTTATTGGAATGATAAAAAACAACTAATCAATAAAATAAAAAGAAATAAATAATTTATTCCTTAAAAATTAATTTATATTAAAAGAAATTTTTTATAATAAAAAATACAACAATTAAAGTAATGGAACAACAGCATGGAATCTTATAATAAATGATGAATTTTTTTTTATTGGTTTATATTTTAAATGCATAAAAATCCAAAAGATCTATCTATATTTTCCATGTTTTGAATTCAATATTTTGAATTTAAAGAGATTTAAAAATGAAAAAGGATATCTATTGTAGAGCTAACTACAATATAACAATTAATGAATAATTAATAACAATTAATGAACAATGAATAATTAATATTTTCACTTTGATATTTTAAAAAAATTGAAATAATATATATTTTTAAATTTTAGGTTCAATTCAAGTAGAACAAATATTTAATATTACTTAGTTATTTTGTAATTTTCAAAACAATGTTATTGTTTTATACTGTTTCCAAATTTATATTTCCAGTTAAAAATCTTAAAACATTTTTATACATTTTTTTCTTACAATTTGTGAAGAAATATAATAATTTTTTTTTTATTTTACTCAAAATATTAAAAAAAGAAGAAAGAAAAAAAAAAAAGAATTTACTGTACATTAAAGATGTAAAGAATTTCCCTTTTATTTGAAGAATAGTAAATTCAAAACCCTCAAATAATAATAATAATAATCTTCCAAAAACGTTATAGAATAGTTACCAGATTTTAACTGCTCAACGTAAAACTTCAGAATTTCCGATAAATATTTTTAGCACGTTCTTTCCCTTTTTAATTGAATTATTATTGCAATACTTTACTTAAAATTTAAAAGTTTGATTTTTATTTCCTCTTCAGTCAACTACAGTGTTAGAACTTTTGAAGGAGAGTTTATGAGCGAATTACTTCCGTTAGTATGAACGAATTCCGGTTGTCCGGGTATTTAAGATGAATTAAAGTCTTTGTGAACAAATTTCAACCAAACACTGCTTGCAAGAATTATCGCATTAAATGTTACGTCAGTTTAGAATCAACATTCTTTTCCGATACAATATAAATTTCGTTATTTTGGAGGAGAGTTTAAATCAGTTTAATTTGAAGATGTACCAATTTAAATCTATATAAAAGTCAATATAGAGCTTCTGATGTTCTGAAATACAATTTAATTCCATATTTTGAATTCAAATCGTAAGTGGTTTGAAAATGAACCAGAAATATAAAAAAAAAAATTTTAAAGTCAATTCCTACTTTTTTTTTCACTATATTGCAGAAAGTCCTTTACAAATAAAGTTGAAATTTTCCTCTTACATCTGGCGCCATCTATTATTAGATACATGCAACTTAAATCAAAATTTTTTTTTTTAAATTAATTAATTAAATTTAATTAATTAATTAATATTTGAAAAAAAAACTGTATTAACATCAAGTGTCCTCCACTACCAGTTCAAAAAAAAATGTATTTGAATTTGAGTGGATGAATAAAAGTATTTTATTAACGATTAAAAATTTGAACAAGATATATATAGCGAGTGTGTGAACTAATAGTAGCAATTGAAAAAAAGGGTATCTATTGTGGAGCTAACTACAATATCACAGATAACAATTAATGAATAATAAATGAGAGTTAATGAGGAATGAATAATTAATATTTCCACAATTTGATATTTAAAAAAATAAAATAATGTTTTTTTTAAATTTTAGTTTAATTTCATTTCAATTCAAGCAGAACAAATATTTTGTGTAACTTAATTTTAGTGTAATTTTTAATGCAGTGATGTGGTTTTATACTGTTTCCAAATTTATACTGTTAGTTAAAATTTTAAAATACTTTCTATACGCTTTTCTTAGAATTTGTGATGAACCATAATAAATTTTGGTAGAGAAGAAAAAAAAAACATAAAACAAGAAAAAAATAATTAAAAGGAAATTTTCTACACTAAAGCGCTATCAGAAAGTTGGATCATGAATTCAGATTGCAACCACACAGTTTGAATTTATCAATTAAGTTCCCCAATTAAGCAAAAGAATGCATAAAATCCAATCCCAATGAAACCGAAATTTATCCGAATTACCAAAAGAAAAGAAAGCCACGAAATATTTGACTCAACAATGCGCGAGTTGGGGTTGAACAATGGTGACGACAAGGCAATTAAATTCTAAAAAACGTTTTTCGCGTTAACTTTAATGGAACTCAAAGAATTAACTGGCTAGTTTATAAAGAGCAAGAAAAGAAAAGAAACAGAATATTAGCTGTCACGAAAGTATTTTTCAAGCGTATACCAGGAACAACTTTCAAACTATTTATTAAGAACTAACTTTTCGAAAATGTTAGCCTGCAGTTCTATTAGAAATTTGCTTTGTATTTAAAAAATGTAATGGAAATTTGATTTAAACTTTTATAATTACTTTTTTTATTGGAAGTTTATAAATGTCCTTAAATCTTTTGTTTTAAAACAGTAGAAATTTGAACAATTATCATTGCTTTTACTGCAACTGTTTTCATTAATTTCATTTAAGAATTGCACACAATTAACAGAAATCTATTGAAAAATGTTTTTAACTAAATAATTTGCAGAATATTTCTTCTAAAATAACAATTAAGATGGAGATTAGTGGCATTGTATCCTAAGTTTAAGGATAACAGTCTAGTTGCTCCAAGCTCACTTCTGAGGTCGATATATTTCGTTATTCGTTCATTTCAAGTTCTCGAGTCGATGGGGATGTATAATGGCACTTAAAAAGTGAAAAGTTGTTTGCTGTTTCATGAATTTCATATTACTGTCAAGTTCAAAGAAATCATAATATGTTGAATTTAAATCAGGAACATGCTCATAAACAGATTGCAGTAACTGATTTATCAACGAGACTATAGCATAATAACAAAGGGTAAGCTTATCAAACATTTAAAAAAAAAAAATATATATCGAGTGTCTCATTATGATAAAATCATATGTGTTCTCATGTTTAGAACTAGGCATAAACAAGTAATATAAAAACATTTTTTTTTTAAAGTCAATTCCTACTTTTTTTCATTCTATTGCAGAAAGTCCTTTATAAATAATTTTCATTCATTTTTTAAGTTAGTTTGTCTGGCGCCATCTATTGGTAGATATATGCAACTTAAATCTAAAAAAAAAAAAAAAACTAAAAGTAATTAATTAAATTTAATTACTGAATTAATATTTGAAAAAATTGTTTTAACATCCAGTGTCACCCATTACAAGTTCAACAAAAATGTATTTGAACTCGAGTAGATGAATAAAAAGTGTTTTTCTTAACTATTGAAACTTGAACAAGATATTTATAGGGAGAGTATGAGCTAATAGAAGGAATTTTTAAAAAGATATATCGAGAATTTCATTCTCGATATATCTTTTCTAGAACACATTTGAAAAAATCAAATGTGTTCTCATGTTTAGAACTAGGCATAAAAACCCCAAAATCCACTTCTGAGTGAGACGTAATTCACTGCCTTTCATCATTCCTTTCATGTTCTCGTGACGATGGGAACGTATAATGCGCTTAACAAGATAAACGTTGTTTGTGGTTTCATGAAACGCATGCTACTGCGCAAACTCAAAGAAATCATAATATTCTGAATTTTAATCAGGATCTGAACTGAACAGGCTCCTAAATAAATAGAAAAAAATTCATTAATAGGACATATTAATAGGACTGATTTATTAATAGCATAATAATAAACACATCAGACTTTTGTAAAAAAGGTAAATCGAGTGCCTCATTATAATATAATCATTTGTGTGTTCATGTATAAAACTAGATATAAAAACATACGTTTTAAAAGTCCCTACTGAGGGAGATGTAGTTCACTGTCTTTCATCATTCCTTTCATGTTCTCGTGTCCTCTAGATATATGCAACTTAAATCTAAAAAAAATTAATTAAATTTAATTACTTAATGAATATTTGAAAAAACTGTATTAATATCAGTGTCATCCACTATAAGTTAAAAAATGTATTTGAACTTGAGTGGATGAATAAAAAGCATTTTATGAACGATTGAAAATTTGAACAAGATATATATAGGAGAGTGTGAACTGATAGAAGGAATTGAACTAGATATAAAAACATACGTTTTAAAAGTCCCCTACTGAGGAAGATGTAGTTCACTGTCTTTCATCATTCCTTTCATGTTCTCGTGATGGCTGGGACGTATAAAGCGCTTAAAAGAGAAAACGATGTCTGTGATTTTCTAAAACTCATACCATTGCGGAAGTTTAAAGAAATCATAATATGCAGAATTTAAATCTGGAACTGAGCTGAACAAGCTCATAAACATACAGTAGTAACTGATTTTCCCATTGAAAATAGTATACTAACAAAGGGCAAACACATTAAACATTTGTAAAAAAGACAGATAGAGTGTCTCATTACGATATAATCATATATGTGCCCATGTTCAGATCTAGGCATAAACAAGTAATATATAAAAAAAAAAATTAAAGTCAATTCTGCATTTTCACTATATTGCAGAAAGTCCTTATAATAATTTTCATTCATTTATTTAAGTTTATCTGGCGCCATCTATTGGTAGATACGTGCAACTTAAATATAAAAAAAAAAAAACTAATTAATTGAATTTAATTACTGAGTTAATATTTGAAAAAACTGTATTAACATCA
This sequence comes from Caerostris extrusa, assembly GCA_021605095.1. NCBI lineage: Eukaryota > Metazoa > Arthropoda > Arachnida > Araneae > Araneidae > Caerostris > Caerostris extrusa. The sequence goes on along the minus strand of BPLR01019022.1, from coordinate 22,600 downwards.
AGTATCATCTACTACAAGTTAGAAAATATATTTGAACTTGAATGGATGAATAAAAGAGTATTTTATGAACGATTGAAAATTTGAACAAGATATATATAGGGAAAGTGTGAGCTAACAGAAGGAATTGAAAAAACCATTGGTTTTAAGTGTCCACTTCTGAGTTAGATGTCATTCATCATTCGTTTCATGTTCTCGACGGGGAATAATGCGCTTAAAAGAAGTGTTGCCAGTGATTTCATGAAACTCATGCCACTAAACAAATTCAAAGAAATCGTAATATTCTGAATCTAAGTCACGAATCAATACTGCACTTCGTTTGATCGAAGCAAATATACTCATAAATAGATAGAAACAATAGTTATACAGTGACATTTGCAGAGTAACGAAGGTCAGTCACATGAAATATTTGTAGAACAAAAATTAATATTGTGATTCACTATCTTATATCTACTCGTGTCTTCATGTTTGGCTATGCATAATAAAAACCACCAATTTTGAACAATTAATTTATATCCTCTCTATAATATCTATAATTAGCTGTATTGTATTAAAAATTAAATTTATTTCAATAAAAATGCACCAATTTTATTCAAAACATATTTTTATAAAATAATAAATATTATAATATTAATTAACGACAATATAGAATTCATTTTAACGATGATAAGATAAAATTGTGGATATTTTATTAAATGTACAACATACTGTCATTTTACACACAGATGTACTAAATTGTTTGAAAGTGAACACGATATGATTACTTGATGCTACTGCAAATATATTTCTCATGTAAAATCTTTTAGCGTTATAGCAAAAAATAATTCAATTGATATTTATAAATTAAATAGATTTATTAATAGTTAATTATTAAAAATATATGTTTGTAAGAAGAAACAAAATCAATAGAAATACCGAAATAAGATTATTTTCGAATTTAAATATTTTATGTTTGGTATTCTTTTATACGCTCACTCCCATGTTTTTTCAAATGTCTTTAGTATTGTAAGCAAAATAAAAGCTAAGAAAATGTTTCAAAGAAATCTTGAAACTTCAATCCATTCAAATGATTTTATGAAGTACGTGCCCGATGCAATCATCTGTGTGATTTTACGAGATGGGGAGAAAAAAATTTTTTTCCATATACAAAGAGATAAAAAAAAACTTTTTCAGCGGATTTAAGATGATTTTCGATTGGATTTTATTCCAGTATTCAGTTGGAAATCTGTAATAACAGCGAATTTTTATTTCTCAACTAAATAAAACGTTAACAAAAGTGAACATTATTCAAAGTCAAAGATAGACCTTTTCTAACAAAGTTGTATAGTTTTCTGTATTGAAAAGTAATATGATATATTTTTCAAATCAATATTCTATTTTTAGAATCCTTTTCATGTTTTTACGGGAATTTTCAACGTTGTCATTTAACAGCTCAATTTGACTTTACCTGAAAAGAGAACAGTTACTTTATTTTTCCAGTAGAAATTTTTAAATTTATTATATTAAAAATTATATATTATTTATTATATTATTATAATATATTAAGTTTATTATATAATTTTTTTTATTACAAATATGCCAATCTTATTTGATTTAAACTGTATATATATAGATATATATCACTCAAGAGCAAAACATTATAACCACCCCTACATTTTGCAATGAACTCGCCTGGATGAATATGAATTGCACGTTATCGGGTGGAAGCATTTAACTGGTATTAATTGGTGGTATTAATCCATGCCAAGGCGTGGTTGAAGCTGTGTTGCAAAAAGGTGGGTCAACTCATTATTGACAGGTGGTCATAATGTTTTGGCTCTTGAGTGTATATATAAAATATACATTTGAAAAAGCAAAACCATGATAAATAAATATATAAAATATGAGATTGCATATTTATTCAAAAGTTTCAATAACTAAGAATATAATTAGCTTAAAAATTAATTTTTATCAGAATAAAAATTCTGTGATTATTTTGAAATCGCTGCATGATTTATTATCAATCATCAATAATGATTAAGTTTAGTTGTAAACCCAATTATAAAAAAAAAGTTCAAAAATAAATTTTTTTTCAATATTAAAAATATAAGTATATTCAATGAATATATCTAACGTAAAAAATTCTTTCAGGGTAATATACAGTTTCATGCAAATTCAAGTAATTTTATACAAGTGTTTTGTTTTCAAAATAACCAACAAATTCAAGACATACTTTTTTATTTATTAAAAAATAAATTGAGTTCTTTATTAAAAAAATATGTTTTAATCTACTATTAAAACTTGCCGAACTACTTAAATGGTATCACTTAGTAACAAATATATAAAAAGTAAAAATTACGATTGAAATAAAGAACAAGAGATTTGCCGTAAAAAAACCTTCTGTTTTTCCCAAATTTATGCACATGTCATTAAGATTGTTTGGTTTACGAACAATGCTTTATAACAGTTTTTTTTAACATATGACTCAGAAAGTGTATTCTTAAAATGTTAAAAACAAATAAAATGTCTTTCATATTTAAAAAATATTTAACCTTTATTTAATAAAAAAAACCTTTAAGTTATGAAAATATTTTGACCTTTATTTAATAAAAAAAAAACTTTATATTAAGAATATATATTTAACCTTTATTTAATAAAATAAAACCTTTAAATTAAGAAAATATTCAACCTTTATTTAATAAAAAAATCTTTATATTATGAAAATATTTAACCTGTATTTAATAAAAAACCTTTATAATAAGAAAATATTTAACCTTTATTTAATAAACACCTTTATATTATGAAAATATTTAACTTTTTTGTATTATAAAATATTTAAATTTATTTAAAATAATTTTCTATTAGCTTCAATCAAATAAGCATTGGTACTACTACGGTAAGCACAGTACATATATTTATAATTTTAGCTGCAGAAAAATTCACTAAGTTGCATTTGAAAATGGATAAAAGTAAGTATATTTTAAAAATTTTGAGTAATAAAATTATCCTCTAAAATGTAGAAATTTCATTTTCTAGCAATTTATAGATTTGTAAGCTGTTTCACAACAAGGCCACCATGAAATATCTTCATAAAATTTCAATTTAAATACTTCACATGCGTATTATATTACAGTGTGCAATGGTTCTATTTCTCTGCTATAGTTTAATGAGTGAACCAAAATTAATGCAACATCTGCTATTGATTGTAGTCGGTGGAAGTCAAGTAGCATCTCGGTCTTCGGCTAGATAAGCCTAAACAAGGAAAGCTCCCATATTAATTTCGATTCCATTATTAAATTCTCATAAAGCCTTATCAGGTGTTTACTAGATGCAAAAGTAGGACAATAAAATTGTTGTTTGCAAGTACCTTCAATTTAAGGTTATTCTGAGTGTTTAAAATTTATGTTCTCAAGAAATTTCTGAACATAAATATTTTTAGTAGTTGTAAGTCTTTTTAGAAAATAATGTTTCACTATGAATCTAATTACTTTGAAAAATTTACAAGAATATGAAATATATTAAACTATTAGAAAAATTATTAGAAAATTAAGACTGTATCAGTTATATATGAAAAATTTAAAAAAATTATGTAGTATTTATAGTTGTGGCCAAATATATATTTTTTAAAAGATAAAAAATTTAGATTATATACCTATATTTCATGAAATAAAATTTTATTCAAAAGGTATTATTTAATTGAAGTTTTACTTTTTGCAGAAGGTATAATGACAAACACCCCGTTAGATTTGAAGTTATACATTATTTGAGAAATTTGACATCATGTTATTCATATCTTTCTTGTTGATTTACAGTTGTAATTTTTTAAAGATTTTCTGTATGAAATATATTCTTAAATAGGAGTTGTTCAATATTGTATTCTTTCAGAATTTTCTATAATGTTGTATATGATAGGTACAAAAGATTTACCAATATTACGGCTCTTAGTTGCATGTTTTATGGGGCTGTTATTCATAATTCTTACAATCTTAACATATGGGACTGTTATTCATAATTCTTATATTCATAACACATGGGACTGTTATTCATAATTCTTACAATAATAGCGTATGGGACTGATTTTCATAACTATATATATTTAAAAAAATTATAAATAGTACTGAGCAAGATGTTTTATTATTAAAAGTTTTTCAATGTTGAGAAAAAGCAAAGTGTAACACAATCAAAAGATTGAAGAAAGACAACAAAAACTATATCTGTAAAAATGACATTATAAATGCAGATTAAAATTTACTTGCAAAGCAAATGTTCAAAAAACTCAGAAAAAAAAAAAATAAAAATTGAATATTATAGTAGTAGTGCATAGATAAATAAGTAAAATATTATAGTGACAGTGCATAAATAAATAAGTATAATATTATAGTAGTAGTGCAAAATAAATAATTATAATTACATATTAGTAGTGCATAAATAAATGACAAATTATATCTCAAGTATCTGTACTTGATAAAAAATAAAATTCAAAAAAAAAAAAATACTATCATTTAAGGATAACTTCACATACCCAGTTTATTTGATGAGGTATTTCTATCCATAAAGAAAGGACTAAAAACAATTTAGAAGAAGAATTTTTTATCACAAAAGAAGAACTGAATAAAAACTCATGAGCAACTTTCTGCAATGTAAACTGATATTCTGTCGGTGTGGGGTAGAAATCTTACCTCACGTGTACAATGCTCTGAAAAATCATCGAGTTTCTTTATCCTGTTTAGTCAGCAAGCATTATTTTCGGTGAGGTTTTGAAAACTCGTCGTGAATTCGAACAGACACTAGAAATGCCCCTTGTCAGAGCGTTCACTTTATCAAGGTTTGTCAGAATAGAGTGTTAAACTTTCAGTCAATTCGGTGAGTTTAAGTTTGTGGAGCAGTTTCACGCCATAAAAGAGTTTTGAAATAACAATTTGTATTCCAGAATTCCTTATGCATTTGGTTTGGAGATTTGCAATAATGTTCGTTTAATCATACTTTTATTCTAACTTAATGTAGTTTTTAAGATTGAGAATTTTACTGCCCATAAATTTATGGGTTGTGTTTTGGGTAGAGAGGCTTTTTATTTCGTTGACTATTTTCGATATTTCTTATTGGTTTATTTTTTAAAATTTTTTTTCCATGAGCTATTCTTATTGGTTTATTTAAATTTCTTTCACTATCTTTATATACATAATATTTTAAATTTCTCTCACCACCTTTTCATATATAATATTTATTTACAAAATAATTGAGTAATTAAATAATTTAGTAAAAAAATAATTCAGAAGAAAAATGAATGTAAAATTGTTTCAAATGATAATTTTTTGAAAGAAAAGAAAATCGCTTGGAATTCTATAATTTTTTTTTTACTGTTTAAGATTGATGTTATATGTTTTTGCTTTTTTACTGGTTTATTTTTATTTATTTATTTACTTTTAGTTTCACTCTTTGTAGAGTGCGGTTGAATTCGAGTGGAGTGAGTTTATTACCAAATCAATTTCTAATTTTAAATAAGTTCTGATAAAAAACTCTAACTTAATTGTATATAAAGTATTACTTATTTTAGAGACGATTTTTTGTGATTTTCTCTAAACACCAAGTATTTGTGCATGCTTTATTTAAATTTATTTTTGTAGTTATGACAAAATTATCAGATAACTTTTCTAGCTAATGACAAAATAGGATTTAATTGTGAGGTATGTTCTTTTTTTATTTTATAAACAACTGCGGGGTATTCTTATTCTGGAACCAAATTACCTATCTAGCCGAAACATATATGTGGAAATTTAGTTTTTATTAAATAAAATTAACTTTAAAAATTCTTTTGGAAGAACTACTTATTATAAAGTTATTTATTAAAAAAAAATCCTTTAACAATGAAAGCAAAAGTCTTTATATTTTACCACTAAAAGTATTCGATTCTGTATAATGACATACCTTTGTATATACATTCACGTTGGGCTTTTATTAAAATCAAAACAAGTTATTATCCTAAAACAAGTAGAATTTGAAAATCTTCCGGAAGGCACTACAAAAAATGTGCAAGATTAACTGTCTATCTTTCAATAATCGTAAATCTAGAGGATATAAGGGACTCTGAATGAAAGGAGAACCCATAGGAAGTTTTTCTATTTGTAATTTAATAAATTAATTTATTATTTACATATAGATAGTAAACATATATTTTTTTATTGTTGAATATGATAGATATATTGAATAGAATAGATATTATTGGACTTTATTTCAATATTCATTTTATTAAGTCACTTTATTTATATAATAAAGTGACTTTATAAAGTGAGTATTGAAACAAGAGTATTGAGTAGTAAAATATTGAATAGATATATAGAGTAGACATATTTTTGTATTGTTATTATCCGCTATAATTCATAGTTTCGTTGAATTGCTCTCGATAAGGTATGGAAGCATAAGAACCAATAATTTTTCTTCTCTCACTTTTTAATGGCGTAAATAATCTTTCCTTATAAATAATCTTCTCACTTTAAAATTCACCATTGAAGAAATTACCACGATGGTCAAATATTAGATAAAATCGTTAATCACGAATTCCCAACATGAAAAGACTGGGTGAAACTAGGTCAATTGCTATAATTCATAAGTTTCGTTGAAAAAGATATGGAGTAAAAACCAATAATATTTCTTCTCTCTCTTTTTTAGGGTGTAAATAATCTTTCCTTATAAATAATTTTTCTCACTTTAAAATTCACCATTGAAGAAATTACCACGATGGTCAAATATTAGATAAAAAGTTAATCGTAACTCACGAATTCTTGAAAAGGTGGTGAAACTACATCATAATTCATAAGTTTTTGATTGTTCTCAAATAAGATATGGAGAAGCATAAAAACCAATAATATTTTTTTCTCTCTTTTTAGGGGTGTAAATAATCTTTCAATTAATTTTCTCACTTTAAAATTCACCATTGTGTACCACGATGGTCAAATTTAGATAAAAATTAATCGTAACTTACGAATTCACAACCATTTGAAAAGACTGGGTGAAACTTACATGTAACTATATTCGATTGAATGTAAAAATCACAAAAGAAATTTATTTTCTTTCACATCATAACAAATTTTTATTTAAATTGCAATATATTTTTGTAATATTAATTACTGTATTGTAATTTTATTTATTCATACCTTTTTTATTTAGTTAAAAAAAAAATTTGTTTTCGGAATTCGTTTTTAAATAATGCATACTAATGATAGATATTCAGATTTTAAGTCATTTTATATATTCAAATGTCTCATTTAATTATTTTTTATATTATAATAATACCAAAATTTTTTGTGACTGTTTTTTACACAAAATATTTCTTTAATGTTTTTCTAATTTGCATCTCATTTAAAGGGGAAATTCTTCCACCTGCAGGTCTTAAAACTGTTAAGCTTTTTAATAACAATTTAAGCGTCTCAAATGCAATTACCAAATGAAAAAAAATATTGTGTACTAATTTGAGACACATAATCAATTAAATATCTTAATTAATGAAGAAAATTATTTTCGAATGAATGTTAATTTGTATACTGTTTTAAAATCTAGTAAAAAGAAAACGACCAACAACTGCTAATTAATCATTTTTATTATGATGATAATTAGGAGCAAAAAATATAGCATTTCATCGTCGCTAACAATTTGCTTTTTTTAAATTTGCTTTATTAATTTTGCGAATAGTAAGACAAATCTTTTATTTATAACCATGAGCCACATTTTTTTCTGAAATTTAAAAAAGAATTCTCAAATAAAGTTGAACAGATATTTGTGTGTTCAAGTTCACATTTCTACATCACCTGGCTAAGACCTTTTAAAATTGTAGGGAATTGATTATTCATGTCATTTTAGAAGTAGCCAGATAAAATACGATGGGAAACTTTCTAAATTAAGGAAAGCGGGAACGTAAAGTACCTAAATTTGCATTTCCATACAAATTAAAGCGGAATATCAGGATTTCAAAATTAAATTTAAGCCATGAATGTCGTCCGCGGATAAATAATTGTTTTGCCATGAATTTAAAATACAAATACATTGATTGATTTCTGGCGTAGGTTTCTCCTTTCATTTTAAATGTAAATAAATAGATTTGATCTACAAAAGTTTCATAGAAATAGAGTAGGTAATTTTCGTTTAAAATCGTAGATTTTGATTTAATAAAATCAATTGCATTTAATAAATGCAAAGCAATTATAAAGGATGTGATTTCCGTGACTATTTAAAATGAAAAATCTTCAGAAACGTGTCAAAAATTAAAAGCCATATTTAATGTCCTTTTAGACATTTCCATTGAAGATCTAAAAAAAAAACATTATATTTGGATTTATACTGTAGTAAATTCAATGGAAAAACAAATAAAAAATAATTAATAATTAATTGGTTTTTGTTTTATTTTGAAAATTACCTATCTTGAGATTCTGTGTGAATTCTTATCTTGTGATTCTGTGTGAGTATCTTATCTTATGATTCTGTATGAATTACCTATCTTGTGATTCTGTGTAAATACCTTTCTTTTGTGATTATCTTGGGATTTTTTTGTGTGATTATCTTGTGATTCTATTTTTTGATTACTTTGTGATTCTATTTTATGATTATCTTTTGATTCTATTTTGTGAATTTATTTGTGATTTTTATTTTGAGCTTGTGATTTTTTGTGATTTTTATTTTGTGATTCTTGTTATTTATGATGTGAATTATCTTGTGAGTATTTTGACTTATTTTATCAGTATAATTCTATCAAAGAATTATACTGATAAATGAAAGTCAAAAAATACTTCCTTTCTTTCTTCGATATTTTTCCAAAATCATACCATACAGAGAACAGTGTTTTCTGTTATATAGATTATCCCCCCAGTAATAGTATAAAAGTTTTTCACTAGAAATTTTTAAGAGTTAGAATAAAAAAAAAAAACGGAGAAACATTTCCTCAGTATAGATGTATCCTAAGTTTAAGCAAAAAATACTATTTGCGTCTCAATGAATTACGTAGAACAGAATATTGATGGACATCAATACCATTCAGTTTATGGGTGCGCTGCCAAACACGCTTTTGCAAAGTGAGTAATGTCAGTGCAGGTTGTGATAAAACGCTATTCAAAAGATACAGGACTCAATAAAAACAGCCTTGAAGCCACTTTTAGCACCATTCGAATCTGCACTGCATTACTGTTCTTTTCTAAAAGGCTAAACCTGTTTAGAAAAGAATACAATCGAAATCTCAAAAATATCTTATATTCCAGATAAGATATTTGATAAGATATTAATATTAATATTTGATAAGATATTGAATTCAGGACATACGTTGTAGGTATTGATTTGCAATTGTTGTACCTCTTTTATCAAAGCCATTAAAACTTTTATTTGTATTGTATTAATTTTATTTTAATTTTAACAAATTAAAATAGAATTATAATAAATTGAAAAAACATTAATCAAATTTTATTACCAAATATTTAAAAGTAAGTATTCGCAGTATATCATTTCTTATCACAGTAAATCAATTTTTTAAATTTCAATGGTGACATTAAATTTCACTAAATCTTTGCATTTCTTTTTTCTTTTTTTTTTATCTGGAAATGATTATTTTATAAAAATTGGATGGCCTAACTTGGGCAAGTATGACACTTGCATTATTAAACAATTCTTAGCCTATACCAAATACTGAAAATTTGTTGCCTGTAATAATTATCACTAGATTAATAAAATTATTTTTTACCAAAACATCTTTTTTTTCTATATTTTTCATATAGTTATTAAATTATGGTGTTATTTTTTTTAATTAGGAATATTTTTGGAAAAGTATGTGCTTTAAAAGAAACGTAATTTTCTGTAAATTAGTTTAATAATAAAATTCATATTTAAATAATGTTGATATATGATATAGTGCATTAAAATGAACTAAATATTATCATTGTTAAAAAAAATTTTGAAATACTTTTGAATGATCTATCAAACCTTCTTTGTTTTCAAAAACTTATTTTTAAGTCAAGAAAAAGTTCCACAGCAATAAAAGCAAAGATCATTTCGGAAATTTTGGACAGAATTGTAAAAATATCCGAAAAACTATTGAATGAAGAGAACAGGACATATAAAAAGAAAACAGACAAATAAATGGAGTGATTGAAGATATTGAAAAAAAGTAAAAAAAGAACATACTGGCGAGATTAAGAAATAATTTCAAACTTGTTTCGCCAGTCTAGTTGTAAGGGGCGTTGGCAGAAAAAGCAGTAAAAGAATTACATTTCACGTTTCTACAGTTAAGAGAGTATTCTTTATTCATATTATTTGGTGGAAGAAAAATTTATATTACTTATATAGTTTATAAGTTTTATAGCTATTAAATATATAGTTTATACTTACAATATATTTATCATAAATTTATTGTATTCTACAGTAAATAAGTGTTTTTTTCTTATAAACTACATATTTATTTTTATTGTTGAAACTTCAAATGAAAATTTTTTCACATTTACTTATTTTTAAATGTTAATAACTTAAATTTATAGCCTTAATAAAATTTTGTGAAATGAAAACACATTGCCGTCAGAGCATTAGAAATTTTAATTAATTTTTAATGTTAAATATAAAAGAAGTTTAACTATTAAAATTACTGTTTGTGGGAGAAGGAAATGCAAACTAAACGTTCTTTTTGGAATTAATGCACAATGAAACAAAAAGAAGTACAACTCTATAACAATTTCTAATGATATTGATCATTTAAAAAATAGTTTAATTACAAAAGCCCAGTATATATTGTGTTAAATTTGAATTCGAGTTTTTTAATGCTACTTGCTATTTTCTAAATGAAATTCTTTTTTTAAGTTTAACGATATTTTACTTAGTGAAATTATTTTGTAATATGTATTACAAATTATAAACATCTGATATTAATGTATGACGAGTTATTAAAAATAATTTTATATAAATTGTGCAACAATATTTAATATTTATTTTTTGAATGCCTTATTTGCATTTCTAAAAGTTCACACACAAAAACACACGCGCACTCAAATACATAAATAATACTGAACATCCCACTTTGAATTCCAAATTCAACCAAATTCGAGGGTTTATTTATTTTCCGATATAAAAAGACTTTTTAAATAACAACAATAAAAAAAAAAAAAAAAAAAAAAAAAGACAAATAATAAAAAAATTCTTGAAATACTTCAAACAGAAAATTACAGAAACTAAGAAAACGCCAAAAAGTCAGAAATTCATCTGCTTTTGCTTATAACTGTGACAGTTATTTGATAGGACTGTCTGGATGATGGAGATGAGTTCTAAAAATACATCATTCGATTTTTAAAGTTGTATCTTGACAAGTTTTTTTTTGCTCCTTTTTCAAAGGTTCGAAAATCTTTTAACAATATAGATAGAATACCACTTCAAACTATCTGACAAAGTGCGAAGTTTGTATCAACTGAGCGTTTATTTTAGTCTTTCCTTTTATGAAATATATCTTTTTCACAAACCCATCTTGCACAATAAATAAAATCAATTAAACAATGATTAACTACTAAAATTATTAACTTACTAAAATTATGTGATAAATTATGTATGCGCAAAATATTTCGTAGCAAAAAAATAAAAAATAAATAAAATGTGAGATTATGAACAAAACAAGTAATATAAAAAAAAAAAAAAATTTTAAGTCAATTCCTACTTTTTTTTTTTCATTATATTGCAGAAAGTCCTTTTTATAAATAATTTTCATTCATTTTTTGAGTTTATCTGGCGCCATCTATTGGTAGATATATACAATTTAAATCTATAAAAAAACTAAAATTAATTAATTAAATTTAATGAATGAATTAATATTTGAAAAAACTGTATTAACATCAAGTGTCATCACTGCAAGTTCAAAAAAATTTATTTGAACTTGAGTGGATGAATAAAAGTATTTTTATTAATGATTGAAAATTTGAACAAGATATATATATACGGAGAGTGTGAGCTAATAGTAGGAATTGAAAAGATAAAAAAATTACTTTGCTATTTCTTTCTCAGGAACATTGAAAATTAATGTGTATCTGAGAGAACAGTAAAAAAAAATGTACAATGCATCAAGTTTTATTTTGTGATGAATCCTGATATTCTTATAAATCTTTTAATATTGCTACTGGGAAAACTGATTGCTATTTAATCTAGATTTAGTACGGTTTTACTCTTTAATTTTGAGCGGGTAGCGATTCATGGTATAAACATAGAAGTGACCGAACAGGCCCTGATTCAATATGAACGAGCAATGTTCGTAATATTAGCTAATTTAAATAATATTTAATTAAGTATTTATAATTAAGTTAGTAATTATAATTTATAATTAATAATTTTAGCTAGTACTTTTATCAAACAATTTAATAACCGTCTTCAACAATTAAAAAGATTAATTTCTAATCTGTTGAAGCATAAAAGTATAGACTGCCTGATCAATTTAGTCCTGTGATATAAAATATATAGATCGACAGGATAGAATAAATATATAACGATTGAATAGAATACATAGAACGATGGGATAGAATCTATAGAACGATGGAATAGAATATAAAGATCGATAGGATAGAATATATAGAACGATGGAATAGAATATATAGAATAGAATATATGTTGGGATAAATTTTAATGTCTAATTCATTTAGTATATTTCATCAATAAGTATATAAACACAAAATATAAACTATTAAGAATCATATTAACATTCAAAAAAATCCCCAAAAACAATAACAGAAAGAGAGATATTAATTTTTTCAAATTATGGAAAAAATGTCGTTTTTCAAAGGTATGCTTTTTTTCCTAAGGTCCTTTTCTACTAAAACGTTAGTTCTGTAGGAGATACACAATTAAATAGAGAGCAAGATGTATGGCGGCAACATGCTAAAGCATCTCACATAGATAGTCAGGCTGTGTGATAGGACTTTTCTGGTTTTTCTCCATACGGTATGCAAGTAAGTTATGTATGCAGTATGCGAGTATGTATGCGAGTTATACACTGAAGCGACAAAAGTCATGGGATAGCAATATGCAAATTTTCAGATGGCAGTAGCATCGCGTAGAACAGGTATAAATGCGCAGTGCTTTCGCAGAGCTTTCATTTCTGTTCAAGTTATTCATGTGAAGAGGTTTTGACGTGATGATGACCGCACGACGGGAATTAACAGACTTTGAACGCGGAATGTTAGTTGGAGCTAGACGCATGGGTCATGCCATTTCGGAAATCGTTAGGGAATTCAACATTCCCAGATCCACTGTGTCAAGAGTGTGCCGAGAGTATGAAATTTCAGGCATAACATCCCACCATGGACAGCGCAGTGGTCGACCGCCTGCACTTAACGACCGAGACCGGCGACGTCTGCAAAGAGTCGTAAATTCTAACAGACAAGCAACACTGCGTCAAATAACCGCAGAAATCAATGTGGGACGTACAAGGGACTTGTCTGTTAGAACTGTGCGGAGAAATTTGGCTTTCTTGGGCTATTCCAGCAGAAGACCGACTCGAGTGCCTTTACTGACAGAACGACATCGCTTGCAGCGACTCTCGTGGGCACGTGAGCATATCGGTTGGTCCCTAGATGAATGGAAAACCGTGGCCTGGTCCGATGAGTCACGATTTCAGTTGGTAAGAGCTGATGGTAGGGTTCGAGTGTGGCGCAAACCCCACGAAGCCATTGACCCAAACTGTCAGCAAGGCACTGTTCATGCTGGTGGTGGCTCCGTAATGGTGTGGGCTGTTTTTTCATGGCATGGACTTGGTCCTCTGGTGCGACTGGACCGAACATTGACTGGAAATGCTTATGTTCAGCTACTTGGAGATCACTTGCAGCCATTCATGGACTTCATGTACCCAAACAACGATGGGATTTTTTATGGATGACAATGCGCCATGTCACCGGGCCACAACTGTTCGCGATTGGTTTGAAGAACATTCTGGACAATTCCAACGAATGATCTGGCCACCTAGATCGCCCGACATGAATCCCATCGAGCATTTATGGGACATCATCAGAGGTCTGTTCTTGCCAAATCACACCTACCATCTACGCTTTCACAATTATGGACGTCTATCGGGAACAGCAGCTGGCTCAATATTCCTGCAAGAAGACTTCAACGACTTTTGTTGATCACGTGCCGTCGAGTTAACGCTTTATGGGCGAGGAGGGGCTGACACGATGTATTAAGAGGTATCCACTGACTTTTTGTCACTTCAGTGTATAATACAAGGAAGCAGAGTTACACTTAAAGAACGTTTTTACTGCTACACTATTTTTGGACTTCATTCAAAGATAATTTCTTTTTTTCCACTTACCGCATGTTGGTTTTGTGTTTATTATTTATGTTCTTTAGGGTCAATAATTTTCAACAACAACAAAAATTCCAATATATTTTATGGAAATGAAGTGGTATTTTTTGCAATTGCAACAACAGAATTTCTCTCTTTTTTTTTAACAAAAAAATTACAATGTATTTATGGAATGTTGGGGTTCTAATCTTCTTGAACTGACAATAACAACAACAACAAAACAAAATTAGCAATTTTTTTTTTTTTTTGCAATTTTAGGTCAAATAATTCGAAATTATGCTCTTTTCGTTTTACAAACTTGAAATTTTAATTAATTTGCATTACATTATTATTCAGTCATTCATACAATCAAAAAAATCTTGGGTATCCTTTTGACATTTTTGTACGAAGAAAAAAAATTTTAGGTGAAAATGAAAGTTGAAAATTTTTTAGGAAGTTGGTAATTAGTTTTGAAGATTAGGATTTAAGAGTGCTTAATTAGTTCCTAAAGAGGATGCATTGTACTGCACCTTATTAAAATAAAAATTAAACAAAGCAGAAATTGTTGTTGTTAAAATTCCTTTTAAAAAGATAACGTTGAAGTTTAGGTGATCTATTTTTTGTTTCTTAAAACTTAATTATCTGTGCTTTATTTACCCTTAGGTTTCATATTTTACTTATTCATCAGGGCTCAATAGCTTAGTGTTTTAGAACTCAAATTTAATTAGAATTCCCTTACAAACAAATCACACAGGTGCACAACATTCACTTAATCATAAATTTTATTTCTATTCTAATTTATTTATCTAACCTGATTTAGATTCTGCCAAATTTTTATTCTATTCAATTATATATTATAAGTTCTTTGGTACCTGTATTCACTTATATATACAGGTATGAAAATACTAATAACTGTGGCAAAAATAATTATTGACGTAAGAAGATTGCGGATCTGGGTAACAACACTGTCGCTTTAAAAGCGTGAGGTGTTGTGGTGTGGCGCACATTTTTAGAAACTAACTTCCCTGCATTTCGGAACAAACTCAAAGTGAAAAAAAAACAAGTAATGATTGATATCGAACACCCCAAGCTTAGAACAGTGACACCCATTTTCGTCAGTAATTTTATTTCCTTACGTTAACAATTATTTTTTTACTTTTTAGTTTGATTAACCTTAAAGCGGTGTTTTTTTTAGTCTTTTTAAACCATAATTTCATTTCTACCAGATAATACACAATTGTCTTGCTTTATGATATTCGTGAATTGCGTATTGTTTGTTTAAGGTTATATAATAGTGAAGGAAATCTAATTATTTCCTTCTTAAAAAGTGTTTTTTTCTCATATCTTAAAAAGTTAGTGAATGTATATTTGTAAGACTTTTCGTTTTTGAGTTTTTATTCAAAATCACAATAAAAACATATATGGATACAAACACAAAAGTATTCTATTCGTTTACTTTTTATGATCAGCTACCACTTTTTTGTTGAAAGTGTGCCTGGTATATTATAACTTCAAAACTTCTGGATTAATGTTTAGTGATTAAAAAATTTTGTGATTTTGACACTTTTCTTTAATTTTACTACTGGTTTATTTTTTTGGATCGATGGATGTACCCTCTCAGAATGATAATTGTTTAAAATTCCACAGAATAAATACATTAAAGAACGCATTTGAAAAATATTGAAGCTAGGAGGGAGGATTAAGGTAAATGGTACATAATTTCCCAATATAACAAAAGGAAAATTAAACAAGGAATTGTAGTTATGACGTGATTATGCAAAAACAGTTACAAAAACATTTCTTTTATTTTGGCACATTAAATAAATTACTTTGAGCAAAGATTTGTATGTACAACTATCGCGTGCTCGGATATTTTCGTCATTTCTGAATGAAATTTGTTCAGATGGTGAAAGATAGTGAAATGTTTCGCTTTACATTCGCTACTACACCAGTATAGATTTTCTTTTAGCATAGAATAGTTTTGACAACTGAGACATTTCCCTTCGCTATTTTTATGAAAAACTGGCCATATAATTTATCTTATCTTCAGTGTTGAATGAGTATTGTACTAACAACTTTTCATTTTAAAAAAAAGGAAAAAGAAATGGAATAAAAATATCATTATTTTTAGCATTTATTTGCATTCTTTAAAACAACATTGGACATCATTTTGATTGAGATCGTTCAAGGAATCATAAAATCTGAATGTTATACGTGAACAAAAAAATAAAAGTACGCTTTCACGAATTCTGAACGGTGTGTTCAGTTTTTACTTTAATTACTTCTATTAAAACATTTTTACAAATTCGTTCAAAATCGATGATGATCGATAAACATTGTCGTATTTTATTTTTCCTTTACATATTTTAAATTATTACAAAATTGTATTTAAAATTATTTTAAATGAAAACTTTTCATTGTGTTTTCATATTTTTGTGTATTACATTATAGTAATATATATATATGCATATGATATGATAAAATTGCAATTTAAAATCACAAAAAAAGTTTACTCAAATTTGATATTATATAATACAAATATATTACAACCAATACCTACATAGAAAATATTATATAGAATTCATAATTTGGTTTATTGTTTTTTTTATTTTTTATTTCCAATGGCAGATTATGAACAGCTACAGAACAAAACGAAAAATAAAAAAAAAAAAGAACAGAGAAAACAACAAAATATGCTGGAAACAGAGTTCATTAATCTAACATATCTCTAGCCTCCCAATATCGCTCGGCGAGAAAAGTCTTGCTCAGAGCAGGACAGTGGAAAGTGGTAGAATGCGTGGAGTCCATAGCCTCCAGAGCTGCAGAGTGCATATCGGGGAAGGGTAAACAATTTTAAGTCTGTAAAGATGTTTACGCAAGCAGTCATGTCTGGTGGCTAGTCGGGAAATGAGCTGACTGCTTAATGCCTTGGAACATTACATAGATTTGGGGATGGCATTCTTCCAGGACTTTTGGGAAACACGGTTATAGAGGTCTTCTTGAGCGGACTTTAATTGATCTTTTGACGGGATATTTGATAGAGTGGAAGGGTGTAGGACGAGATATTTTTGTGTGATTAAAGCCCCCCCCTTTTAGCCAGGAAGTCGGCTTTCTCATTGCCTGGAACACATTGGGCAGGAACCCACTGGAGGACTATTCTTTTCAAGTGATGCCAGGTTTTCAAGATGATAACGCAATCAATATATTTGTGTTGAAGTGATCCTAATTTTCGCCACCATCGTATGCTCGCATATTTTTAAATTTAATTTTATATTTTATAATAAGGATTTATAAATTTTAATAATATCACGTTATCGTCAACAGGTTAATAAAATTTTGCATAAATTTAATATATTTGATAGTTACTACATCGTAACCAGCCAAATAATAATTCTAAAATTTATTTTTCAGATTTTAAGCAAAATTATTATAATTTCTATTAATATAAACTGATAAATATTTTATATGTTTGGTTGTTTCATTAATTCTCTTGGGAAAAGTATGTATCATATATTGTCAATTTTAATTTCACTTTTAAATGTTAAATTTTTTAAATAGTATTAAAAGATAAATTTGTTTAGCTCACACAACATACACTGGTAGGAAGTGACAAAAGTCATGGGATAGCAAATATGTGAAAATTTTCAGATGGAATAACATCGCGCAGGCCAACAGGTATGGAAAACGCAGTGCTTTCGCAGAGCTTTCATTTCGTTATTCATGCAGCAGTTTTGAGATTTACGATGACCGCACGAGGAATTAACAGACTTTGAACGCGGAATGTTGGTGGAGCTGGACGCATAGGTCATGCCATTTCGGAAATCGTTATGAATTCAACATTCCCAGATCCACTGTGTCAGGGGAGAGCCGGATGAAATTTCAGGCATAACATCCACCATGGACAGCGCAGTGGTCGACCGTCACTGCACTTAACGACCGAGACCGGCGACGTCTGCAAAAGAGTCGTAAATTCTAACAGACAAGCAACACTGCGTCAAATAACCGCAGAAATGTGGGACACAAGGGAACTTGTCTGTTAGAACTGTGCCTCAAATCTTGGCTTTCTTGGGCTATTCCAGCAGAAGGAGACTCAAGTGCCTTACTGAAACAGAACGACATTTCTTGCAGCGACTCTCGTGGGCACGTGAGCATATCGGTTGGTCTCTAATGGAAAAACCGTGGCCTGGTCCGATGAGTCACGGTTTCAGTTGGTAAAGCTGATGGTAGGGTTCGAGTGTGGCGCAGACCCCACGAAGCCTGGACCCAAACTGTCAGCAAGGCACTGTTCAAGCTGGTGGTGGCTCCGTAATGGTGTGGCTGTTTTCATGGCATGGACTTGGTCCTCTTGGTGCGTGGACCGAACATTGACTGGAAATGCTTATATTCAACTACTTGCAGATCACTTTACGAGCTGCATTCATAGCTTCATGTACCCAAAACAGCATTCGGATTTTTATGGATGACAATGCGCCATGTCACCGGGCCACAACTGTTCGCGATTGGTTTGAAGAACATTCTGGACAATTCAACGAATGATCTGGCCACCTAGTCCACCCGACATGAATCCCATCGAGCATTTATGGGACATCATCCAGATGGTCTGTTCGTGCCCAAAATCACTGCACCATCAACGCTTTCACAATTATGGACGTCTATCGAGACAGCATGGCTCAATATTCCTGCAGAAGACTTCCAACGACTTGTTGAGTCCCACATGCCACGTCGAGATGCTGCACTTCGACGGGCGAAGGAGGGGCCGACACGATATTAAGAGGTATCCATGACTTTTGTCACTTCAGTGTATATTTATGATCAACTTGAAAATTTAATAAACTATATTGTGTTTAAATTTTATTAACATTTATCTTATAAGATACTCTATTAATAAACATTACATTAGTCTCCACTTTGAAAAACTTTGAAGACTCAGTTGTACTAAATTCTGAGAATCTTGCAGATTGGAATCTTGTAATTGTGTTTCAAAAATTAACAAACTGGTAATTGGCAAATTGCGGAGAATCTTGCTAATTTATTACCTGGTGAATTGCCTGGATTTTTTCCATCAAATTGTTACTTCAAAAACTCTATTGGAAGGTAATTTTTTCCTCACACATTGTTCTACAAAACAACAATGATACTCCAAACTATCAAAGTATTCAACTACTCCACACGTATCTAATAAGGAAGAACTATTCCAAGTATCCAACATCAAAAATATGTCCACAACTGAATAAAGTTAATGACCCTGTGTTTATAATTCAAATTTCCTCATACGAGTGAAAAATATCTTCTTCAATCCTTTGTTAAAAATATTTCTTTGCCTTTCCCAAAACCTCGTTTAGAAATGAATGTATAATTGGTAAAGATCCCACAGCTCAGAAATTGATACACGTTTTGGAAATGGTTATTCTTTGAGAAAACTAATTATTTAATTTTACGACCCAGGTATACTGGTCTAAGAGGAGGAAAAAAGAAATGTATCTGAAACCCATTATACGATATTGATTAAGAGGCATATAATCGATGAAATGGTACTTTTCTCAATGGGGGAAAAAAATTCACCATGCTAATGATGGTACTTTGACTCTTTTTTATATGTTCATGCTAAAAAAACGTGTTATTGTTTTTTGTTTTTAATTCTTGTTCCATTGTAAAACATTGAAAAATGTTTGCCAATTAGTTTTAATGCTTTTAAAGAAAAGCAGGTTTTTTTGCGGTTATTGATTGGGAAATGGAAAGTTTTAATTGGAAAGTTCTGTGGTAATTTGCAAATTTTTTGTGTATTTAATCGTGTAATTCCTTTAACCGTTTAAAAATGGATTATTATTGGAAAAACTTGCTCTTTTTTATTTTAATAACGAAGAAAAAATTTTTGTTTAAAATTAAGGTGGGTAGCGGCATTTACATCTGGAAAACTAGTTAGTTTAAGCAGAAGTATTATCGACAGAAGCTAAAAAGAAGAAGTGTAAGGCAGAGGTATTATTGACTTAATGAAGATTAGGAATGATAAATTTTAAGATATATGCATTTATCTTTTATATAAAAAAAAAAAAATGTATCATTTTAGAAATAAAAACTAAAAATAATTTCTGTGTTCAAATTTTTCGCTTAAATTAAATAAATATAAAATTTAATTTAAATTAAAATGATTTTTTACTCCTTTTTTGAATCAAGGTGCATAGTAAAGATGCTAGTGAAAATGCTTATAATAAAGAAAAAATTTCTTTCACGAAACACTTACTATTAAAAACAATTTTTTTTTATAAATAAGATAAGTTAAAGACTTTTTTTTTTTTTCTCTAAATAGGAAAAAAAATTGCAGACGGCATTATATTGATCCATTTTATTGAGCGTGTCCATAAAACAATTTACATAAAAACCATACAAGTTTAAAATACGAATATGAATTCAAGAAATCAAACTCGAAAAACCTCTACAATGTGGGTTCTACTTGAAAGTGTGATGTTGTAGCTTCTATTTGAACAGTTTGAATTAACTTGAAATATTAGTGTGGATCAATATTCTGTAATTTAAAGTTTGGTATTTCAAAATTCAATATTGAGATATTTCCAATCACTGAAAATTGAACTTTAGAAACTGAATCGATTTCAAATAAAAATTCAAAATTTTAAATATTTTTAAGGAATAACACACTATTAATTAAAATCATTCAACGAATGACATACTTTATTAAAGGAAATTCTTGATGATGAGCAAAGTCTACATAAATACAAAGTATATAAACTTTTAAAGTCTTTTAAAAATAAAAATTATTTGCCGAATTCGCTAGTGAAAATGATGCTAGTGAAAATGAAGATTGGCGAATTGGCAATTATTGGAGAATGTGATAGCTTGTGGTAAACATCTTCCACGAGCAGACAAGCTGTCTGATAGTCTGGATAGTGATTAAGTTTCCTGGTGTTAGTGTAAGTATTTGGGGTCTGCTGGCCAAGTGGCTGGCAGCGCGCTGGCGCTTGGACCACAGGTTTCGGTTCCCAATTCCATGGATGTTTGTAGTGGTTCAGAATCGACTTTAAACCGTAGGTCTAATATGATTGTAAAGCAAAGGGTTGGCAACACTACACCGTAAAAAGAAAACATGTACTGTCTCGAAATCTGTCAGTCGGCCGATGGCCTTGGCCCACCATGGGGATGTTGTGGCAATGAAGACAAAATGCGTAAACATCCATGCTACAACCGGGATTCGATCATGACGCCTGTGATATCAAAGGCCACTAATTCCAAGTGCCACTGAAATAGTATATGATGTCTTGTACTCTGACACATGTACTCTGCATGACATGAGTACTCTCTGACACAAGTACTTTGTGTATGATGTCTTGCCCTCTGTCGCCAATGAAGAAGAAGAAATGTACCTATTTAATAATTAAATACTTAGGAATAAAAGCTAGTTGAAAGTGTAAACTATTAAAGTGCAAAACCTGCTGAAATTAATGGTTGAACTCAATTGTGGCTTAAGCATCCATGTTTTTACTGTAACAAATATGAGACAAGACAAAGACAAATATATTTATAGATATATAAAAATATATTTATAGATATATAAAAATATATTTATCGATATTTTCTGAATATAAAAATATATTTATAGATATATAAAAATATATTTATAGATTATATTTTTCTGAAATATTTAAGGCTTTCATTCATTAATTTTTAGTAGCATAATTTTGAATCAAATTAAAGTTTTCCCGCACCATTCATAATTATAATAATTATTCAGATATATTTTATTATCAATGTTTGTGGTAATCCATTGAAAAAAAAAACTTGATTATATCTCTTTGAGATTTAAACTCTACTGATTTTCAAAACAACTAGTCAACGATTTATTGTTTTAGAGTAAGAATTATCCAGTTGAATAAAATTTGGATGTTTCCATTATTGAAATGCCAATCTTTCACTTGAAGTATGCGAGAAAAGGAATACGTCCCTTTGTGTAAGTGAGTAAATAAGAATGTTGTTTAACACAATCGTGAAATGTCCATCACTTCTGATAAACGATACGTATTTAACTGAAACTAAAATGTGACAAACATTTCAAGTTGTTTTATTATTTCACTAAAAGGAGAAAAGATATTTGCATAGTTAAAGAATGGAAAGCTTGAATAATATAGAATTTCCAACATTTAACGTTATCTAAACAGATGCGTTAGAAATAAGTTTTCAAAAGATCCTTTTATGTCGTTCGATTGGCTAAAATAAGTTTTATTTCAATTTCACTAGAAAATAAGTTTCATATAATAAATAATTTTAATGTTTTAATGATTTGAAAGAACTTTTGAATAATGGCAGAGAGCAGAAAGATAAAATAATAAAATTGAA